>JASDQU010295778.1:2198-14155 GCA_032191745.1 Picea mariana | reverse complement strand
TTTTTTCATCTTGGAGATCCTCATGAGGATTCATAGATGAAGAGGCATTGTTTTTCTTCTTCTAGACCTAAGCCCATCCTATACCACATTTCGTCCCCTTGGGTGAAGCATGGGGTCTTCTTGAGTTATCTCACATCTTCTCAGTCTTCAAGGAGCAGTGATTGTGTTGATGAGGATGAAGACGAGCCATCATCTACATATGCCAGTCCACTCTAGAGATGGGTAGATCAAGATTTTGGCTATGCTTGCAGACTGGAGTTTCAGGATGATCGAGATTGTGGTTTCTCTTTTCAGCAGGATTTCCTCCCTCCCACCCATCTCCATGAGTTTTATTTCATGATTGATTATATGTTTATTTATTCTCATTATTACTATGTGTTGGATTTATCTTTGTTGTTTCACATGATTAATCATAGGGGGAAACGTCTTTGTCCAATGATCAGGTGGTTTCACTGGTTGTATAATTTCACCCGACACCTTCGAGACTTGATCTTCAGGGTCTTAGGACCCCGGGTAAGTAGGTAAGTCGTCTTGTTTTCTTTCATATTGCATTTTTTTTGCTCATATTATTTTAGTTGCATTGCATTTTCATTTTTCTCTACTTGCATTATTGATTTCATCATCATATATGTATACTTAGTTAGAAATTTTGTCAATTTTTTCTTTTTCTAGCTTAGTTGGTTGTGATTATGACCATATGAGAACGAGGATGAGTAGGCCATCCTGCACTTGACAGTTTGATGTTTCCTTGCAGGCACAGGTCTACCAGAAGGTGTTGTGATTCTCATGCACTCTATGGCAAGCACATGTCCCCAAGTAGGAGCCATATGTTATCCCCATTTTGTGGATAACTAAGGCGAGTATGTCTCGAGGCCCTCAGCTTGTAGATATGGAGTGTCGAGAGACCACATGACCAGTAGTATCCTTTTGCACAGCTAGAGACCCGTATCGCACCACAATGACCCATCACTTGGTCATCATCCACACTAGCTTGCCACCACAAGGCACTTGGGTTTTTCTCCATGCAGTACAAGTCAGGTATGATGGTGGGTATCATTTTAATATTTGAGGCATTCTAGGTTGTATATCATAGGTTATTTTTTATTATGAGACATCTGCTTTGGAAACTATGCCTTTTACCTTGTTTAAATACTGGTGGTTGGATTGGGGCACTCAAGTAGATGGTCACCATTAGGATGGGGTGTTTCTGGGAGCTTCCTTTGATGAGTAATCGTGCCACTCCCGACCATACTTACCACTTTCCATCATTATTTCCCCTCATGACATCATCTCTTGAGATTTTGGGGTAGAATGACCCTAGAAGGGACCATTCCTAATTTCATGGGAAGAAGAGGTTAAAGGCCTAGAGGGGAGTTAGCAGGCAAAAGATAAAATCCTAATGAAAGAAACTTCCAAATGATTCACCCAGGGGAACCCAAGAAAACAATGAAAAGCTTCTCCGCAAGAAAATAAGGACCCCATGAAAAGAATAAATAAAAACGTTTAAAGGATCAGTTGAGGATAGGGGGTCTCATCATGAGCCAACCTATCACGTCCATGGGTATATAACGGTATGAAATTACCATTTCTGGCCATCACACCAGGGTAATGGCTCTCCTTACATGGATGAGGGAAAGGGAGTCTCATCACAAGCCAACCTTCTCATTTTCGTGAAAGTACTTGTGGGTGACACTACTAATATCTGGTCACCACTCCAGGGAAGTGGCATCCAACTCACCCTATTCTATATTAAAAGAAAAAACAAAGAAAGAAAGATAAAAGAAAATTGATAGGCTTGAAAAAAATGCATTATGGACAAAGGTGTGGCACGCCCTCCACAAAGGCACCCATAAATGAGATACTATGGACCCTTACATATCATGAACCCCATGCCCATTGAGTACTTCCCCCATCCATTTCATTTCATTCACATGACTTAGATAGGGTTGTTCCTAGAATTAGGGGGTTTGATCCATTGAAAAGAAGTACCATGCCAACCCACCCACAACCAAACTTGGCAAAACGTCTAGTTGCTTAAGCACATGTTTGTATGATGTAGTCCTGGTATACATGCTTTAAGGGCTCTTTTATTGACTTGATTCACTCATCATGATGATTTGATTTTAGATCCTTGGAGGGTGTATCCATTTGTCTTGCAGGTACAGGTTGGTGGCCAGTTTTGAAAGAAAAAGCCTAGCTTGGGATTCCATGAGGGAAAGTAGCCCACAGGATGGATGACATAGGCCCACATGCCAGATGACAGAGAGATGCTTTTGGAGGCCTAGGAGACAACTGGATATACATAGCCCACCCTTTGCATGCCAAACAACTTGCCCAGAAGGAGAAAAATGTCACTCCTTAGGGGCTTGATGTCACATTTGAGGGGCATATGGTGGTTGATAATGAATCAAAGCATGACACGTGACATTTTGAGGTGGAGAGACTCTGGATGATTGGTACATGGCCTTTTGAGGCCCTACTTTGAAGCCCAACCACAACGACTTTCTCAATTTTCCAAAACGTCTTTGTTCAAGGGATGACATCACCTTTGTTTTAGTGTTTTCTTTGTGCAAAAGTGAAATTAAAGAGAATTTTTGAATATTATCTTTGTAAAGGGGTAAGATTAGGGTTGTTGACCCCTAATCCTGTGTTTTCCCTAATCTTATGTGGACAAACTATGTTAGCTACATTTTGTATAAATAGAGATCATAAGATCTCATTTTCATAACATAACTCTCCATTGTGAGAGGCTCTTGGACTGAAATTTTCGCTCTCTTTGGCTAGTTCTCTGTCTTGTGCTTTTGTTTATGGCTATGTCTTGGTTATGGTTGATGGAGATGGTGTGCTAGCCTTGGAAGGCTTTCTTCATTTCTTTTTTGGTGGTTAGTCTAGCTTTTATTGCCTTTTAATGCTTGAAGGTGCCATTTATGTCATTGTATTATCATTTGTAAAAGTTAAAGGTTATATTTGCGTGAGCCAAGTAGGGAGTATAAGGGCTTACACCCTTACTTGTGTTTCCACCATTTTATTGCTAAGGGAATATTGCTTCATAAGGGTTTACTAAGAGGAGTATAATTGCATACACCGTCCTACTTAAAACCCTAGCTAAGAGAAGCTTGCCTTGGGGAGTAAAAGGGTTTACACCCCCAAGGAAATAGCATGTCTAGATTATTCATATTCTCTTGACTCCATTAACCCTTTCTTAAAGGCACTAGTCATTTTCTTATTGCATGGGAGAAATAAATTGTTGCCTTTGTAAACGTACAAATTTCAAGTTTTGAAGTTGTCTCTTTTGGATAATGATCTTGATGCCTTGGGGATTCTTCCTCCCTTAGAGCCTCCTCTTTCTCCCAAAAATTCTTATTGATGTAATAAAACTAACCTACAACCATTAGGACTGCTTTAAACCCTAACTGCTAATATCTCACAAACTAACCCTAGACTAACCCTCTAGCTTTGCTAGTTTAACCTACTAACCTAGGTACATCTATTGGGCTAGATTTTGGCACTTCATTGAATTATAAAGCCACAAGATTGATATACTACTGCAGAAATTTACTTTATGACAACCATCTTTATTCAGTCTTGAAGTGTTATTTTCGGTCCACATTGGTTACTAGTTTTATTGCTGACATTGCTAACTAATATAGACCTTTTACTTGCTGATTTGGATGTAATCTATTGTTGATTTACAAACTTGTATTTTGTTGTATTTTAGGGACAACAAGCTTAACTTGCTGATCCATTACTATACTTGGTTGGAAAAGTGTATTTTCTTGTGTGTCGAGTAGGTACAGGTGCACCAGAAACTATATCTTTACTCGATATTCATTTACCTCTCTTTACTTACCATTATCAACCAATCATTTCTTCCATCACTTGAGCTTCTGAGGTACTTCTCGTTACACTTCCCTTCATCCTTCTCTTTCTCCCTAGGGTCACTGAGATCGCCTCTCTAGAGTGACCTAGTCACCCTTGAGGTGTGGAACCTATATCAAGGTGACATTGGGTGTAGGATTCCCAAGTTGTAGCACTTGCTTTTGTGGTTGGGTCGAGCTTTGCCCAACCTACAACTTGTGCTATAACAGTCACAGTATAAACCATTTCTATGAGCCACTAGGGAGAGTTTATTAGAAATGTTATGTTGGTGGAAAAACACCCAAAATCTTTTAGGGGCATGAAAATGGGTAAAATCTTGTAAATTGTAACCAAATATCTTTCATAAATACAATGCTAATTGATTGAGGAATTTTGAGTCACAACGCTAAATAATGATAAGCAAAAACCCAAAGTGTGACCATGCATGCTAAAAAATAGGTCTATTTAGTAGGATGATATGTGGAATTACTACAAGGACTATAGTTAACTATTTATAAAATATACAACAACAAAAAGTGTAGTCTTCTCATTTCTAAGTTATGAGGAAATCATTGTTCATACCCATGGAAATGGATTCTCATGGTTTGGAGAGCACCAACAAAGGTTGATATGGTCTAGAATGAAAGATTAGATTAACTACAATAGGGCACTTGTGAATGTAATCCTCCACCTTTTTTTCTTGTAGGTTTGATAAAAAATATCATTGTAGGTGATTAACTATTTTATGAATGACAAAATGGCTCCAATGAGAAGAAATCTGAGTTTCTTTGAGGAGTAGATAAGTTGGATATGTTGGAACACAAGGTTGGTTAAGTTTGAACAACAACTCCTCTCTTATAACATAATCAAGTAAAGGTGCTTGGTTAATAAGTGTGGAATGTTGTATGGTTTCTAGAATTGAACCAAATTATGGAAGTTTGGGTAAAGAACTTTCCAGTCCTCGTAGGTTTCACATCTAATTATCTCAAGCATGTGAAGTAACTTAGAAAGAAGTTTGGTGAGAAAATAAACAACATTGAGGTTTGGTGAGAAAATAAACAACATTGTTTGTAGCTTCTTTCTTATACCTAATTACCAAAACAATATTGAAATAATATGCCCAATTTAAATGGAGATGCTCTTGGATTTTAAACTAAGAATTTGAAAATTGAAGTGGCTAATGATCAATATGAAGGATAGTTTAATCATAACTCGTTGTCATAAATTAGGCAACCTATCTTGGCTTGTGACAATGTTTCAAAATAATATAAAATTTGGTATGCACCCTTTTAATGAACAATGCAAATTTGTGAGGTGTCAGTGTTAATTTCAAATGTTTAATTCAATTTAGGGAGATAACATGTCACTATTGAGTAGAGAGATTTCTTAAAATCTAGAAATACTTATTTGTTTTTGGCCCCTAGGTGAGTTTTTAAACTTGCAAATTGGTATTCAAAGGACAATTATGGGATAATAATGATGGATAAAATTTTTGTCGAAATTCATGCTAGAAGGAAAACTCTTCAGATTCAATATGCTAGGATGGGCCATTTTATTAGCATCTCCAACTTATTTAGATATGTGTGAATGTTAAATTCATAAGGAAAACTCTTCAGATTCAATATGCTAGGAATGGGCCATTTTATTAGCATTTCCAACTTATTTAGATATGCATGAATGTTAAACTCATCAATGATAAAACTAAGATTTGATAAAATCCAAGCCAAAGAAGGACTACTTCATCTTTGCTCGGATCTTATGTTGTCTCAACAAATCCAAGGTGATAGAAACATGCCCCAAGTGTACATCCAAGGTTTTCTTGTAAAGTAGAAAAGCAAATACAAAACCAATGTTTTACATGCAAACTTTGTGATAATAAAAAACAATGGGATTGCCTCCATTGATTTCACATTATCCTATCTCTTCTATTTGTTGGTACATAATTATTTTTGCATATCTAATCAATAAATTATGCACAATAAATAACTTTTTAATTATCCAATAAAGCATTGGAGTTATTATGATAAGGTTTTCATTACCTTGGTTAATTTATCTTAATCTATTCATATATTGATAGATCCCAAGTTCAAGTAAGCTTAACTTGGAGCATCCAATCTATTTTAGGCATGGCTAGTTGAGACGTGGCTTAGTAAACTGCAAATAAATGAGCATATATCATGCAATCATCTGCTTTATTACAAAGGACTTGGGTCCTCATTACACATAGTTAACTAAAAACAAATTGAGCTTTGCCCCTTGCTTTGTGGACATTTCCTTTTTGAGCGTTTTACCCCATATATCCCATGTCATTTCTGAGTTGGTTGTTACGCTATGATCCTGTGACCATGTGCAATTTCAAACGTGATATCAAAGTAGTTTGAGAATAAACTCCCATTACTGAATGGGTTAGATCACCAACTTTTGCAAACCAATTATGTGGAAACTTTTCAAATTGCACATTGTGGTGTTTTTTGGGAGCAAATTGACTACACAGTTGATTCCATAGAGGCTGAATTAGTTAGGAATGCTTCTTGTTTTAATGCAATTGAGTTCTGAATGCTCCAGATTTTCCTATTTTCTCATCTACTTGAGGTTTTGTAAGTTTCACTTTGGATTTTTTTTAAATTTCTCGAAATCTCATGAAAAGAGTTCAATTTCTTTTTGAAATTGGTTTTTCCAACAAGTCTAGTTCATTTTTTGGTTATCCAGTGCCCCTAACTCTCTTTTTTCTGGTCGACCCTTCCATTTTTTGAAAGTTGATGTACCTTCATTCCCCACAAACCCCTTGTCCTTGCATTGGTGTACCTTCACTTGACTGATGTGCAAACCTCCTTATTCCTCCAACAAACTTCTTGGTAGTAGTGCCCATTACCATCAACCTACCTTTGTCCCCCCTCTTATCAATTCCTTTGGAACATTGTCATCCCCCACCTTAGAACTCTCCCAAGACCTTGTACTCCTCATTGGTGCTTTTTCCTTGGTAGTTGCATACCTGTAGATCCATTCCCTGATACCCTACACCCACTTTTCTTTGGGTTGCAGACCTATCCACTACACAGACTCCAACAGATACCCCATCCCCACGATGGACTCTTCCACATGGACTCAATCACCCACATGACATTCACGTGTGTGTCACCTCAACTATGCTACCACATTAGTGATGCACACTCATGGGTACAATCAATAGGCACAATCATACAATGTCATGTAGCACCTCAAACCACCCAGTGGGATTTCACATTTGGAATTTAGAGGCATTTTTTAAACTGAGATAACTTCAACATCTAGGCTTGGATTTTAGTGTTTTTTTTTTCACATTGTTCCTTTTTCGTCCCTCTTCATAGTGGCATATGCGCTTTCAATTTATTTTCCTATATGATGTCATTGAAGTTGCTTTTTATTTAGACAAACAACTAATCCTTATTTTTCAAGCTTTCCAAGGGCATATTTTCTTCATACATACTCAATTGTGAGTATGGTTTTTTTCAATTATTTTTTTGAGCTCTACATAATGGTGCACTTTATTTCAACTAGTTCTACTCTTTAGTTCGTGATTTGTAAAATGGCTACTAAACAAGCACCAACGACTAATTCTAGAAATCCTATTTATAGGACTTACTCAAAAGTAGAGGTCTTTATCGAATCACACTTGGGATAGATCCCACACCACTTGATTCTGATAAACATGAAAAATGGTCAAATCACAATAATGAAGCAAGAGGCCTTATTGGGATGTCTTCTCTAAGTATATATGAAATTTCATATTCAAACCCTTGATACAATGTAGGAAGCATGGTTCAAGTTTGAGAAGTTCTTTGGGAAAACCAATTTAATTTGTGCTCATCAGTTGGAAAATCAACTCATTTTCCTTGATCCAGTAGAATTCTCTAAAAATGAATATTGCATTACTAAATTCAACCTCCCAATACTTCAACTTGGTGATTGTGGAATCACTAAGTCGGATGATCAAGCAATCATGGCTATTCTTTCCAACCTCAAAGTTCCTTTTGATATTTGTGTCTCGACATTTTATTCCACTAGAGATGCATGAAGTGCAAATTATAATATGCGGTCTTTTGAGCTTTTTTGTAAACAATTAACAAGTGAGCAAGACAAACTCTTGCACATCGGTGCAATTGATACAATTTCCAAATAGAAAGCTTTGTTTGTTCACAACAACAAGGGAACCAAACCCTCCAAGAAACAATCCAAAGGAATGAAGCTTCCCAAGATTACCAAGTCTCCACAATGACTCATCCTCCATAGTCCCACAAGGGAACCAAATAAAAGGAGACGCCACTTGGGACTTGTTATTTTCTGGAAAAGATGGGCATCTTGACCCACATTGTTGGAAGAAGATGTGATAGTTGGAAGCCACAATGAAGAATCATAATATTAAAATAGATTATTTCTCCTCCTCTTATTCTTCTAAACATCATGCTCTTTTTCCAATGGCATGTTAGCTTAACAATGAGTGGATTTTATGAATTTATTTTCTAGTCCTGATTATTGTACAACCTGATATATTTTGTCTAGTGATAGTTCTCGTTTAGATGTTATATGAGTAGAAACAATAGATCTCACTAATGAGTGGATTAACAATGCCTTGTATGTCCCTAAATTCTCAATAAAATTTCCTTGAATCTTTCAAAATACTCATTCAGATGATTGAAAAACCGTTGAGTTTTCAACTCATGATGTTATAACCAAAGATCTAAAGGATCCAACTCATGTAATAGCCTTAGTACATGCAGATGATTCATCAAGGTTGTACACGCTTGACAACTTTGAACCCTTATTGCCTACCACTATCTTCATTGCTCACGCTAATGACTTGTACAAACTTTGGCACGAGTGGATTGGTCATTTGAACTACCGCTACTTGTAATAGCTCTTGAAGCACCAAACTGTGTGTGGCCTACCCCTTGTATCATGCAATGATGGTGTGTGTTGTGTATTAGGTAAGCATCAAAAATATCTATTTCCATCCTACCAATGATGGCAAGCACAAATACCATTAGAATTGGTTCAGTGACATAAGTGGGCCATTCCCACTCCATATTTTTTTAGGGCATGGTATGATCTCACATTCATCAATGACTACAATCAGTGCACATGTCATGCCCCACAATAATTATACTTAAGGCAAGTCATAATAAATAATTATTATGGACATCTGGCTAAGAGAATGGTTAAATAAGTAATTGTATTCAATGAAGAAACCTAAAATTAATAAAATAACGAACCCTAGGGATTGGGTTCTTTATTGAATGGACTCTATATAAAGAGGGAAAGGAATGAGGAAAGGATCATCTCTCCTCGGTTGGTTTATAGAGAGAGGAAGACATAAGAATGTTGGCTAAGTAGTAGATTGGGGGCTTGGGGGTGACTTTGCTACCCTTGGGTAGCATGGTCTACGGCTGGGTGGAGAGTCGTGCCCCAATTTGTTGTTGCGGGTTTTTCTCTAGATAAAGGATAAAGGTATGGATACACTCTAAGGCCAAGACACATACATGTATGTTTGGTTCTCCATGAAAGGTATGATCGTTGCCCTTGTAAGTTACTGAAAACTTCATTAAAGTTTTCCATTTAATTATAATTTCATGTATGGATTTATATTTATTTATTAGATGGGTACTACAAATGGTATCAAAGCTAGGGTTCTAACCCTTGAGCCTATGGGCCTTCTGAATATAGGATATATATATATTAAAAAAAAGGGAATAAAATAAAAAGATTCGAGGGTGGTACTATGATCTATGAGAGAAGCTATGCCCTGACATGATTGTTATAGAGGTCGAACCATGGGTAAGAGTAGGCTATTCATGAAATCATTCAAATATTTTAAAGTCCAAGCATAGATCTGATTAGATCTAGTAATTGAAAATGCAGTTGCCATCATAACAGATTTGGTTGTTAATGGGATAGATCTGGTTAGATATGACTAGAACCAGTAATTGCAAATCTAGTTTCCATCATAATAGATCTGATTAAATCTAGTTTATATGGAACTGAATAGATGTTGAATAACGAGATATATCCTAGTGAGGTAATGTCCTCGGAGTTTGAATGATTTGTTACTATAAATAAGCTTAACCTCAACATCCTTTGGTTGCTCAATTAAGAATGAAATCTAGTGTCGAGATTAATTTCTTCTCGTCTCTAGCCGAGTTCACACGACAGTTGATTTGAATTTCAATTCACGAATTATGGCCGATGTTCGCCCTCATTATCTTTGTAATATTTGCCCAACAATTCAAAACTACATGAAACTATGATAGCTAGATAACGGACCTCTTTGCATTCTTCAATATCGAGCTATTCTGGACTACACTTGTTACTGTTTCAGTTAAGGTTAATTCTACTTCAAGTTTGATGACACCCTGTAGATTATTATGCCCTGTTCACTTACAAACCTATTCAAAGTTGAAATTTCTTTTCGTGGTCGACCTTTTTAATTTAATTTGGTGTGAAGTAGCCATTAAAATTGTGTCTCCTCTACCCTGTTGTGCGACGTCCAGTGGTTTAGAATTTTAAGATGATATCACGTTTTGATGGAAGAATCAAGACTCGAGAAGCCAAAATATCCATCGTTGAATGTTATACTTACATTGAGACAAACATGTTGCAAACCCTAATCTAATATTCATAATTGTTAGATGTTATCCTTCCTTGATCGAACGTATGGGTCGAGCCTTTAAGGTGTATATACATAAATTTGGACTCATGTGAGGGTTGTTTCACTTAACTCGTTGTCATTGGGTTACTTGATGAGCCCAGGTCTCTCTTTTCTCAGGATTTAAGTCCATCAACAAAAGTTTGGATTTATTTCACTAGGCCCTATGAGGTTAGATCCAATTTATGGAGTTGCAAATCTAGTTGTTATCCTAACAGATATGGTTATGAATGGCATAGATCTGGTTAGATCTAGTTTAAGTGGTAGCTAATCTAGTTGTGATCATAACAATAGATCTGGTTAGATATTTTGGTGGAGCTATTACCCTTTTGGGGGAGAATAGTGCGACTAAGTTTTCATCTTTGCTTAAATAGGTTGTCTAGCTCTAGATTTGTATTTTGGTATTTCACAGTCAATGGTTTTTATATTCGATCTCATAAATTGTGATTCAGTTATTTAAAAAGATTCAACTAATAAACATTGTCTTGTTATGTTTTCACATATTGAAAATGGAGGTATGTGTTGTGTGTTTGTTTGGGTTGGTGTATTTATTTGTGTATGTATATTCAATATAAATTTCAATCATGGGTTTCATATATTGCTGGATTGTATTGATCAACAACAATTTTTTGGTTGTTTGAACATCATGCGGAGCCTATTTTCTCCAACAACCCAAACAATCCCCTAATTAAATTGATGGGATAATCTATTTATACGTCATTGTGATTTGTTAACAACAACCATCAATTCATACATATAAGTTGCACACCTAATGAACCAATTCACTCTCGCACAACCCATTAAGTCTCTCTATAAGGGTTGTATGGCCAAAACAAATGCATTACATAAGCTCTAAGCAATGTGTATACAATGAATAGAGTGCAAACCATTTCAACCTCGATCTTCTACAATACAATATTTTTCAAAACAAACGATAAAATTAAATTGTCTTCCTCAAAACCATCATTTGTTCATTTATGAACTAAGCATTTATAACCCACCAACTTCATTCCCTAGATCTGGAGGGTTATGTGTTCTTGCATCTCATTATCTTTCTTTTGACCGGTTATCTCCTTAAGATATTAAAGGAAAAGATGGATATCTTCAAAGAAGATACTCCTTTTGAGATGTTAAACAGAGAGAAAAACCATTTTCTCCTTTGAGGCAATGATGTCCTCACAGTTATAGATCTCCTCCTCCTAGAGGAAAGTATTCTTATGAAAACTTCCGACAACATGATAGATCCTTATCACATTCACCCATGAGGTGGAAGGATGGTTATGGTCACTTAGGGAGGGGATACCAGACTTGGCCAAAATCTCCCATGCCACAAGATCACTATCAAGGCGCATAACACTCCAATGGAATATCGGTCACAGAAGCATTCACGGAGACCAATGCCATGGTCACCACCCTCCCA
>JASDQU010295770.1:0-14156 GCA_032191745.1 Picea mariana | reverse complement strand
GTATACTATCCATTCATGGGTGTTGTATATGCATGTGCATTTTCCTTCATGTCCAAATACCTTTATCAATATTGCGGTCCAAAGCCCATGACTAGGGTTGACATCAATGACAACAATCAATCTTCCAACAGGTTTGATATTTCATCCAGCAAGGAGAAGCAGCTATGAAAAGTCAAAGAGACAAGTCATCAACAACTTCCACCAAATCAACACCAGAAATCCGAGCATATGTACAAGATTCCTATATTTTTGTAATTTGAGATTCGGTTAGTTTAAATATCCCTCCAAAATATCCTGATCATTTATGACAAGATGTGATTTAAATAATTATGTAAATACTTCTCCTTTTGAAGTATTGAGGGTTGATTTTTTCATCTAACAAAGCTATTGTGTATTATTCAAAAGGATCAACCAGTAATAAAAAGACTCTTTCACAGGATTCTTGTGTTAGACTATTAGAGATGTGAATCTCTCTTTGTTTATGTATTTTCATTCTCTGTAATCATTTTATGTGTTTCCAAATCTAATCATTCAAAGAAAGTTAAAGAGCATAATTTATCTCAAATACTTTGTTCCTGGTTTTTGAGTGATTTTCATGTTTTTCAACTGAAATTAAGTAAAAGAATTCTTAACTACTCTTTTGCTTGGTGTATTTTCCTCTCCTTTCTTCCTATTCACTTCATATAATTTTAACATATCCAAACAATATTACTACCCTTCCTTGTGAAAAATATTTATAAAATATGAAACTAATCCATGTTATAAAAGACAAACCCCATAGCCCAATGGAAATTTAAGCATCCAATCAGCCAACTATTTTCAAACAAACAAACAAACTTGAACCATAATAGATAGCCTAATATTATTCAAAAGAACATATCTAAATAATATAGAGAGATCCCTCTCTGAAGATGCAAGGGATAGATCTCAACTTCCAAAATGGTTTTGTAGCTACCTCTGTCTTTTCTTCTACAACCTCTGGAAACTACAGAGTGGTAACATAGTGGCGACCATACTGGGGAAAGAAAAAAATTTCCAACGTCTATGAATTATATTCCCTAGTAAGAAAACTTCATTTCTGGATATTCAAAGATTCAAATATTAAGAGGTAAATGTTCAGAGGTTGTTAAGAGGTAAATGTTCAGAGGTTGTAAAACTTTGTAAATAATTAAGTAGTTTTTTTTTTTTTTTAAGTTTAAGTTCTGTCTCCAAAACGAATTCACACTAGATCTCATCCTAATCAAGAACCTATAAAAGTTGTAGATAACCCTGAAAAATTGATCAGGAAAAGAAGTCTAGCAAAAAGTTAAGGGAGTAGTAGTCCTCCTCCTAGGGAAACCTCTCTCCCAGAGAAATTTGTCACAATACAAGATATTCAGTTTGATCTATCATTTGATAATAGTCTATTCAAAACCAAATATGAAATTTTTGTGGATGAAACAGTATTATATCAATCCATTCTCCAACCCAATACAACTAAACGACAATCTCTTGAGTCAGATCTTGATCAACAAATCCTTAAAAAAATTGAGAAATTACAAGATCTAGCATCAGAATTTGATCAATCTTTACATGAAGCCTATATTCAACAGTATGTTGAAATTTCTTCCCTGACCATTTATGCATCATATATTAATCCTAAAATCATTCATCCTATATCTACCAGTCCTCCTTTTTCTGTATTTTCCATTACTACTCCAACAACTTCACAGACAATGATTCAACCTATCACACAAGTTTCTACATCTACTCCTTCCACAAGCTCATCCGTCATCCATCCTCCTATACCAGTCATGGAAGCGAGACATTCTCCCCTTGTTTTGGTTGCTCCTTTACATAATATGCCCCAAGATTGTTAAACTAGGATTCCTCAGTTTGATGGTACTGGAACCATGACTGCACAAAAACATATTGATAAGATGAATGATTTCTTTGACCTGCAAGAAGTTGATGAGGAAGATGTCAAAATAAGATTGTTTTCCCAAAGTTTAAATGGATAAGTCAAAAAATGGTTCAAATCCTTACCAGCTGCTAGCCTAAATGATGTTACTTCTTTTCACCAATATTTCCTCAGTACATGGGAAGTTAAGAAAAATCCACTTTAGATTTTATCTGAATATGAAAGTATCAAAAGATCTCCTAGGGAAAGAGTGCAAGATTATTGCACTAGATTTAACAATAATTATAATGCAATTCTAGTAAACATTAAACCCCGACAAGGCTTGGCTTTGATCAAATTTCTTGATGGTGTTGATGTTGATATGTCTTATCAATTGAGAGAAAGAAATCCTACAACCTTGACAGAAATTTAGAGAGATGTAGTGAGTGTAGAGGCCAATCTTCTAGCCAAAAGAGCTATACTTAGAACATAGAGGAGAGTAACTATAAAAGAAGAAACTTATACCTCTTATTCTGATGATAAATTAGACTCTTTAGTTAGAAATATGGAAATGATGATGGAAAGATTGGACATTATCGATAGGAATCCTCCAAGAAAAATTCAACCTGGTCCCGAAATCAGAAATCCTAATTTTAGGAGAAATCAACCCCAAATCAGACAAAGAGAGCAAAGAGAACAAAGAGGTCATGATCAATAGATTAGGCCTCATTTTCAAGAAAATTATGCTGATGAAGGGGACTAAATAGTTAAGGGCCTTGATGATGTTCACATCAATTTAATGGGAATAAATGATAATGATTCTATTTTTCTCACTCAAAAAGAACATGATCTTTTCCTTCTTTCACAAACAAAAATTGATGAGGAAGAATCAGATAAACAAGATTTTGAAAATGCAATTATGGAAGTCCATAGGCAGTATAACCTGGGGAGTAATAAGTCAACTAATAATCCTACTAAGAAAACTTCTGATATTAAAAAGATAGTAGACACATCAACCAAGAAAATTCCTAATATTTTTCCTAAAAAGAACATAGAAGCTCCAGCCAAAAGAACGTCTGAATTTTTCTCAAAAACAGATCAAACTGATATTCCCTCTACGTCTTAGCCCAAAGATACTTCACAAAAGGATGTTGTTGAGAAAAATAATATTTTCAACCAGAATAAAACTCAAACATCATTCAATTTTGAAAATGAATTAGAAAAACTTAAGATACCCATTCCTCTAACAGAGATTATGAATTAAAATTCATATAGATCACAAGTGATAAAAGATATAAACATAAAGGCAGGCACAGATACAGTAGATATTGTTGATGATCAACCAGATCTATTATTTGGTCTTGAAGTTTATGGAAAACTTGAAAACAGAGTTGTACCCCCATTCTACATTAGTTTAAACATGCATGACAAAACTCTTCACAATGCCATGCTAGACTCTAGTGCTTCACACAACCTTATTCCTAAAGTTGTTATGGAAAAATTAGGACTTGATATCACTATACCATACAAATATTTGTATTCTTTTGATTCAAGAAAAGTAAAATGCATAGGTCTCATCAAAGATTTGTGTGTCACTTTAGCACAAATACGATCCAAAAGTTTGGTAATGGACATAGTTGTTGCTAACATACCTCCTAAATATGGCATGTTATTGTCTTGCTCATGGGGAGATAAGTTACAAGGAACCCTTCAACTGGACATGTCTTATGCTACCATCCCATTGTTTGGTCAACAGAGGATATTATATAGGGAGACACTGATGAAATACATGGTTAGTAGTCAGGACAAACCACATAATTATCCCTTATATTCTATTCATTCAGACCTTGATTCTTTCATTTTGTATAATGATGGAGACATGGAAAAACAGATTGCCAATTTAGAAAATGATGTTTATAACATTGAAGAGGACAAAATGGTTTTTGAAGAAAAAATAAAATAATGGTGGAATATGATAAAAAAAATGAACCTTTGTGGAGCTTAGACTTCGATGGGGCTATTAGCAAGGAAGGATCATGAGCAGGTGTGTGGGTCTCAAATTCAAAAACAAATCATTCAAAAGGTCATTTCTACAAGTTAAATTTTCAATGTACCAACAACATAGTTTAATATGAAGCCTTAATGCTAGGTTTATAACTTTTAAAGAAGCTTGGTGCTAAGAGAATATCAATTCAGAGTGATTTTGAACTGATAATAAAACAAATAAAAGGTGAATACTCTGATAAACACCCAGGATTGAGAGCTTACAAGAATGTTTTCCTAGATTTTTTGGAATTCTTTACTAAATATAACTTGTCATCCATTCCTAGAGACCGGAACATTCTTGTTGATGGTATGGCTACCTCAACAAGTACTTGTAAAATACCATTTCATCCTAATCGCCAATACACAGTTGAAGTAAAGAACATACTAGTTGTACTAGATAACATCAAATATTGGCAAGTCTTCGAAAATGATGAACAAATTGAAAAAATTTTACAATCAAAAAATGAATTTGAATGTGCCAATATAGATGTTGATTTTGATGATGAAGGAGAAAATGTAGATAAGATAGATTTAAAAGAAATAAGTCAAAAATAAGAAGATTTGGAAATTTTGCAATTGAAGGATATTGTTTTTCCTAGAGGGTTAGTCCCTTTAGAGGAGCTCTTTGATTTTGACGATGTAGCCAAAAAACCTAAAATTGAATCTACTGGAAAGGAAGTTGAAGACTCCAACATAGGAACTGAACAAGAACCAAAAATGATTAAACTATCTAAATCTTTACCTCTTGCTCAAAAAAAAAAATATATAGAATTGTTCAGAGGACTCATAGATGTTTTTGCATGGAGTTATGAAGATCTAAAATCTTATGACACTAGCATTATACAGCATAAAATTCCTATAAAAGACTACCAAAAACCTTTTAAATTGAAACTTAGGAGGATTAACCCAAAGTTGATGCCTCTGATTGAAAAAGAAATAAAAAAGATGTATGATGCTAAGATCATTGTCCCATTAAGATTTTCTAAATGGGTATTAAATTTAGTTCTAACTAGGAAAAAGAGTGGAGAAATTAGGCTGTGTATTGATTTCAGAAACCTTAATAAAGTCTTTCTCAAAGATAACTAACCCTTGCCTAAAATGGATCATATTTTGTAGAAGGTAGTTGGGTCCAATATAATTTCTCTATTAGATGGTTTTTCTGGTTACAATCAAGTTTTAGTCCACCCTGATGATAAAAAAAATACATCATTTACCACACTTTGGGTTACTTTCATGTATGTGAAAATGCCTTTTGGTTTAATGAATGTTGGCGATACATTTTAAAGAGAAATGGATATTGATTTTGTGGATGAACTAGGAAGATTCATTGTTATATACCTGGATGATATCATTTTTTTTCAAAAACAGATGAAGAACATTTTCTCCACCTGAGAATATTTTTTGAAAAATGCAGGAAATTTGGAATTTCCATCAATCTAAAGAAAACATTGTTTGTCTTAGAATAAGGCAAACTGCTAGGACATATCATCTCAAAATATGGAATCAAAATTGATTGCAACAGAATTGAATCTATTCAAAAGATAGATCATCTTAGAAACATAACATAATTACAATCTTTCATTGGCAAAATAAACTTTCTAAGGAGATTTATCTCTAATCTAGCATAACTTATAAGAAATATAACAAACATGTTGAAAACAGGCACAAAAATAAAATGGACCATATAAGCAGAACATTCATTTCATCAAGTGAAACAAGCCTTAACACAAGCCCCTGTGCGTATCAACCCTGATTTCACAAAAGATTTCCTCTTTTTCTCTTTTTCCTCTGAGCATACTATTGCAGCAATACTCTTGAAGAAAAATGATGAAGGGCATTAACTACCTATTTCTTTCTTTATTCAAACTTTAAGAGATGTTGCACTGAAATACAACATCATGGAAATAAATATTTTTCTCTGGTAAAAGCAATCAAATATTTCAGAGTATACATTCTTCATTCACATATAATTGCTTATCTTCCAAACTTTGTGGTAAAAGACATTCTGACCCAAAACAGTCCTGATGGGAAAATGGGTAAATGGATTGTTGGTATCCTCGAATATGACATTGAAATCAGACCTATCAATCTCATTAAGGGTCAAGGATTAGCTAAATTAATTGTTGAATCTAATTTTCATGCTTTGGATATAAATTTTCTAGCTGCACTGGATGAACAAGAAAAAGAGCAGGTGACTCCACAAGTTACAGAGGATTTTTCAACCTCTCCCTGGTATGAATACCTCATTTTTGTCTTACATCATTTACAAGCTCCTCTTGGTTTGACCAAGACTAAATCTAGGTTTCTTAAACTTAAATCTATGAAATATTGTATTTTGGATGGAAATTTATATTGGAAGGATGTTGGAGGAATTTTACTAAACTGTTTATTGAAAGATGAGGCAGATAAAGTTATGCAGGAATTTCATGAAGGAGACTGTGGTGGAATCTTGAACTGGAAGGCTACTTCCAACAAGATCCTGAGATTTGGTTTTTACAGGCCAACCTTATTTGTATATGTCCATAGAAAGGTGACCTCATGTCATAACTGTCAAATTTTTGAAGGAAAAAGGAAATTGTTGCCTCTACCCTTGAAACCAATATCAGTTGAAACTCCTTTTGAACAGTGGGGTTTATATTTCATTGGAGAAATCCATCCACCATCATCAGGCCAACACAAATGGATCCCTACAACCACTGACTATTTTACCAAGTGGATTGAAGTTGTACCTACAAGGCAAGCCACTAATGATGTGATTATTAAATTTTTAGAAACTAACATTCTTTCAAGATTTGGATGTCCTAGGAAGATCATCAGTGATAATGAAACAACATTCAAATCAAAGAATATGGTGTATTTTTGCATCAATTATCAAATTACTTTAAGACACTCTACTACCTATTACCCTTAAGGGAATGGATTAGCGGAGTCTTCCAACAAAAGTCTAGTCAATATCATCAAAAATTTGTTGCAAGATAACAAGAAGTCATGGCACAACAAGTTGGTCAATGCATTATGGGAAGACAAAATTACTACTAAGAGATCAATTGGAATGTCCCCATACTAGTTGGTTTATGGAATGGTTGTTGTTTTTCCCACTTCTTTAGGTGTCCCTGTCATGAAAATACTGCAGGAAGTCCAGGCAGAACCAAATGACATCTAGAGGAGAATTAATCAAACCATGTAGGTACAGCAGTCCAGAGAATATGTCTAGAACAAAACTCAAGTGATCCAGGAAAACATTAATAATATCTATGATAGAAGAACCAAGGTTGATAATTTCTAGATATGAGACAAAGTATTGAAATGGGATTCAAGGAAAGAAGATAAAGGTAAGCATGGAAAATTTGAGAATTTATGGAAAGGTCCTTACATAGTCCATGCTTACAAAGGAAACAATGTATTATTGATCAAGGATATGGATGAAGCAGATATTCCAAGTGGACCTGTCAATGGAAGAATGCTCAAGCATTATTGTTCAATGGAATTAAAGCACTTCTCACTTAGATTCATTGTAAATAACATTTTACTTTTTACTGTCATGAGTGGGTGACTCATATCAGAATTTGAAGCCCGAAGAGAAGGCCCTAAGCTCATGATCAGTTGTCACTAGGTTTACAACAACAATAAAACAAATAAGATGTAGAAAGTATTGGAGAAGATGATTCAAGTCGACCGATCACTGGATCTTGGCACCTCATTGGGAGAGCACCATCCCCAAGTGGAGCCATTGTTATAGTCCTATATTCCATAGTATCAGATGGTGATTGAAATTTTCTCCTTCAATGATCTTATGTTGTAAATAATATTTCATTCTGTAAATGATTTCCAAAAGAAAAAGATAAAAAATAGTAAAAAATGAAAAGAGGGTATAAAAGAAAAAGAAAAAAGAAAAGAAAAGAAAAATAGAAAAAAAACAACAAGAAAACGCCATCAAAAGAAAAATAAGTTTGAATCATATAGTCTAATCATGATCAAACATTTTAAATTGTTGTTGGTAGGTTAGACAATAAATTTGGCCAAACTGTCTAATTTTGACCAAAGTAGTTAGGTAGAGGAATAAATTAATCCAGCAGTTTAAGCTGGATTAATGAGTTGCATGCATAGGTTAGAAGATAGGTTAGGTAAGTTTTATTTTCAAATAAATTTGAAAGGTTTTTCACATTAAATGCACCCTTAAGTGTTGAAATAGTTTAGTCTATCATAGGAAAATAAATGGAATGGCAAGGATTTAAAAACAAAACTTTTTTCTTTATGGCATATTTTTTTTTATCCAAAGCCGGAAGTTGACAAGACATTTTGTCTTGTAGCGCATAATCCTTGTGATAATCTCCCTAGGAGGCACCATCCCATACCTGAACAATGGCCATCACTTGCTTTCTACCCCCTGGACCTATCTACCTTTACTGGTCGGAGGGGGGCTCTGAAAAGTAGTATTCCTCGCACTGGTCCCACGTAACATGGCACGTCCTCAGTGTTTCTCACCCACCCATCTTATTTCCACTTACTATCAACCCCCCCCCTTCCAAAATATGCCAAACCAAATCCTGATACTGCTCACTCTCCTCGCCACCACTACCCTCTCTCTACATAACACCTGTCCCACACAACATACCTATTAGCCAATTAAAACCTTCCTCATGATCATTACTTGTCCTGTAATGGTCCTGCACCATAACAGATATCCACTATGCATATTAAACCCCCCCATTTTCATATTGTTACATCTTTTTCCGAGTAATACATTGTGAATATCGCACCAAGCTAAGCTGTCAAACTGCGACAACCATCTCTAATCGTCAACAAGCAAATCTTTTTTCAGGTAATCATAGTATCACCATCCTTTATTGTTAATTCTATCAATTATGGCTCCCAAGGTCAATCCTACCGACACATGTTGTAAATATGTTGAACCTGCACATAATAGATCTAGCTAAATATTAATACACACATTTGCAGAGAGAATTGGAGAAAGAAGAAGAAGGAGAGAAAAGAATGAAAGAATTATCATTAACCATTTTGAATAATGAATAATTTACACATGATATACTCTGTATAACTCAATTAGTGCACACTGGAGGTGAACTAATGCGCCATAGTGGTGGTCTAGAGTGATCTGGACACACACCAGCAGTTACGGGAGTGAACTGCCACCTATTCTAGTCTCTTGGGCAGTTACGGGAGTCAACTTCCACCTAGTTGAGTTAACTAGTCAACTAGTCTTCGGTTAACTGATTGAAAAAAGAGTAGTCATGAGTTAACTCAAGGAATCAAGGCTAATGTTCCACTCTTGTGATGATACCAAGGCAAGGTCGAACTAGCATGGTGATGAACCCAATGTTTCATGGTGACAAACCAATGCAACATCTAAACTCAACTCAACTAGTCAAACTGAAGTGTCAACTGAAAGAGAATATTCTCCAGGTGAAATATTCTCCCCTATTTTATAGGAGACTGGATAATGACTAATTATGACTAATAAACAAGGAAAAACCTTAGGAAAAATCAATCCTAGGTGTGTGTGAAGTAACTCTAACACCCCTCCTGAACATCACTATGGTGAAAATAAAGATTGGGTTCCGACAATGAGGCCATGTTAGGTACTCAAGTAAAAAACATACATTGAAAATAAAGTGAGGAAAGAGGGAAAACCTCATGGGAAAAACCCCCCCTCAAGGTACAATGTATGTAAAAAATAAGAACTACAGTTGCTAAGCAACTGTGTCCTTCACTCCAAGACGACTTCGCAGAGAATGGAACTTCTACTTAGTGAAGGTCTTGGTGAATATGGTTGTTGTATGTTCTGTTGAAGGAAAAAATTGTAAGTCGATGATCCCCTCATGTACTAAGTCCCAGATGTAGTGCATGTGGACCTCAAATTTTCTTTTTCCTCTGCCTCTGAACTGGATCTCTGCAGAACTTCTGAGTGCTTTGGTTGTCACACCAGATGATGATCAGTCGATGAAACTGAATACCCAACTCACTGAGAAAATGTTGTAGCCACATAGCCTGAATGGTTATGTTAACTACCCCTATTTACTCTGCCTCGGCTGAAGATAGAGAAGTGGGAACTTGCTTCTTGCTTGACAAATAGATAGGCCCAGAACCAATACTAAGTGAGTAACTAGATGTGGACTTGTGATCAATGTTATTACCATCCCAATAGGAATTAGTAAACCTGATGAGATCTAATGTAGAGTTTTATGCATAATCGATCCCAAAGGTGATGGTGCCCTGTACGTATTGAAGGATACACTTTGCATCTTTCCAATGTAGCTCATGCAACTTCTGCACGAACCTAGAAAATGCATCAACTGCATATGAGAGGTCTGGTATGGAGTGTGTAAGATACAAAAATCTCCCCACTAGTTGTCTGTATAGTGTGTTGTCAACCAGTGGATTCTCCCCTCCATCCTCAAGTTTGACTCCTGATAAGAAAGGAGTCGGATCAGACTTGCATTCTGTCATGTGAAATAGCTCAAGGAGATCTTGTGCATACTTGGCCTGAGATAGTTTGATGCCTGATGCATCCTGACTAATATTGAGTCCAAGGAAGAAGTGTAGTGGACCCATGTCTGTCATCAAAAACCTGTCATGTAGAATCCTCTTGACTGCAGCAATCACTGAAGTCGAGCACCCGGTGATCAACAAATCATTGAAATATAGAACTAAAAGTAGAAGTGGATCAGTCATCCTGAGAATGTAGACATTCGGGTCTGATTTACAACGTACAAATTTCTGTGACAACAGGTAGGAATCCATCTTGGAATACCATTCCCTCAGAGCCTAATTGAAGCCATAAAGTGACTTCTTCAATCGACAGACCAAATATGAGTCCTTCAAAAATCCATGGGGATGCTCCATGTAGGTCTCCTCAAAGAGATCACCATGAAGAAATGCAATTGTCACATCCATCTGATGGAATTCCCATCCCTTGGTTGCCGCAATGGCAAGGTACAATCGTATGGAATCCATCTATGCTACTGGAGTGAAGGTATCATCATAGTCAATACCATGAATCTGTTGAAATCATTTGGCAACAAGCCTAGATTTGTATCTACTGATCTGTCCATGTGCTGCACTGTAGACCCATCTGCATCTGAAAATTTTCCTTCCATAAGGAAGGGGAACCATATCTAAGGTCTGGTTCTCAATGAGGGAGTTGTACTCCTCTTGCATGGCAGATCCCAAAAGGGATTTCCAGCAGCCTCACCATAAGACTATGGATCTGAAGACTGAACCAAGAAAATATGCCTGGAAGGAAATGGTTCAGTGGCAATGAGTGCAACAGTAGGCTCCTCAAAATCAGATTGAGTCCTCCTAGTATCGGTTGGATCAACAACGAGATCCCCTGCATCCTGAAGAGTAGTCTATGCTTGGGCCTCTACTCTAGCTCTGCAACTGCATCTAGATGCTATAACTCTACATCTAACTGTATTGACATTGAATATGAATCATCTGAATCATAACTCTCATCTAAAGAAGATTCATCATGTGCATGCAGTTGTTGAGGTACATGCGAGACACTTTCCTCGAATTGGACACTACGCTCAATGATGAGTCGATCCGAGGAAAGATCAATAAGATAATATCCCTTCATACCATTGGGGTATCCAACAAAAATAAACTCAATGCTCTGTGGATCAAGTGCCTTCCTTTTTTTCTAGAGGGAATCCTATCCCATGCGCATGAACCGAAAATGCAAAAGTGGGTCACTTCTGGTTTGAGGCCACTCCAAGCCTCATAGGGGGTCTTATCCTTGACAGATCTATGAGGAGATATGTTTTGGATGCATTTTGCAAAATTAAGTTCTTTGGCCCATAATCTCTATGGTAGTGAATTTGCATGCAGCATGTAAGATGCCATCTCCTTTATAGATCTATTTTTCTACTCAACAACTTCTTTTTGCTGCGGAGTATAGGGAACTCTGTGTTGCAACTGAATCCCTATCTCATGGAAAATATTATGGATCTCATGATTCACATAATCTCCCTCATTATCAATTTGGAGGAATTTGATCTTCTTTCCGGACTGTGTCTCAACCAGGGCTTTGAAATCTTTGAGGTGTTGAAAGACCTCAGATTTTTGCCTGAGAAAGTAGATCCAAGTAAAACGTGATAAATCATCAACAAAAATGAGAACAAAACTCACTTTGATGATGGATGGATGTGGAAAAGGACCCATAAGGTCATTGTGGATCAGATCTAAAGGTGTGGAGGATCTCTAAGACTTTCCCTTATCGAATTTCTCTTGAGGGTGTTTCCCAAGAACACATCCCTCACACACTCCCTTGGAGAAATGGAGGTCTGGTAGACCATCAAATAATATTTTCTTTCTAAGATGTTGCATGTATATGAAATTCAAATTTCCAAACCTTTCGTGCCATATCCTACTACTTTCATCAGCATGAGTAAGAAGTAAAGAAGAATCAGGTTCAATGAATTCAGAAAAAGTATACAATCTATACTGATGATTTACCTCACCGGTAGCAAACATGGAGTTGGTTTACATGTCATAGATGTCCACGGAGTTTGGTGTGAATATGAATTTCTTTTCGGTGTTGTAATTTTTCATCTGATACACAAAGAGAAGGTGAAAGTAATTTTTTGAACGTGCAATACATTCTTGAAGCTTCCGTTGGTGAGTTCAATCCTTCCTTTGTCGGTGACTTCAACAGAAGAGTTGTCCCCCATCAGAACAGGAGGACCTTTGCATGCATCCAAATAATAATATATTTCTTTTGAGGAATCCATTTGATTTGATGCTCCTGAATCAGCAATCCAAGCATCGGGAGAGGAGTTGATGGCAATCAAGGCATGACTAGAACTGCCTTTCTTGGAATTCAGATCTTCCGGCTTCTTCTTCTTAGCACCCTTGGGGATGCGATCTCCAAGGTTGTTTTGATGAATTATTTGAGACACAATATCTATTTGTTTTTTCATGCATGCGGATTCTTAATGGAATCCTTTGTGACAGTACGTGCATTTCTCTCCTTTTCTTCCCTTTTCTCCTTTGGATTTGGAGGCATCGGTGAAGGGTTTTGTGTACCCTTCCTTCTTCGGATGTGCATAAGATTTTTGTTTATATTTATCTTTATATTTTTTATATTTGTGGCTTCCATCATGCATAGTGAGTGCATGCACCCTTAGGCCTTTGATTGTGCCCATGTTGATGAGCTTGGTTTTCTCTTGTGTGGGGGATTCGATAAAGTCCTCAAGAGAAGGCATATTCCAGGTGGCTCCAGAGGTGAATCTAACAGAATGGAATGTGGATATGAATACATATAATTAAGTACCAATCTTGGTGAGAATCATGAGAACCATTTGTTTCTCCTCATTCAATTTATCAACCCCACAAGCTTTGAGTTGCGACAGTAAATCCATGAATTTTGTAAAGAAATCTTAGATATTTTCGAATCTTTTTGGATCCAATGTGAGAAGCTCCACCTCCAACATGTGTCCCCTCATATCATCCTATTTTCCAAAGAGCCCTTCCAAGGTGGTCCAGTATTCATTGGGATTTTTACAAGAAGATATGTGAAAAAGAAGATCGGGAGAAATAAGACTGCATATTGTTCCGAGTGCCTCATCCATGCGATTTAAATACTTGGATTTTTCTATTGTTGATGTCAATTATGTATCTATATTCAAGGTTAGCCTTTACAAACCTCTAGTTCATATATGTATTTATATTTTCTCCTTCCATGCAAAATAGTTGCAAGGTGTAAGAATGAATTCTTTTTGGAAATCCATCTTTCCGTTGTCTTCAATCTTTTGTACGTGCAAAAAAATTTGGCATAGATTTTGCTTATCAGTCCGTCGGCTCTGATACCATGTAAATGTTTTGAACATGCACATAATATATCTATCTAAACAATAATACACACATTTGCAGAGAGAATTGGAGAAAGAAGAATAAGGAGAGAAAATAATGAAAGAATTCTCATTAACCATTTTGAATAATGAATAATTTACAAATGATATACTCTATATAACTCAATGAGTGCACACTGGAGGTGAACCAATGCACCATAGTGGTGGTATAGAGTGATATAAACACACACCAATAGTTACAGGAGTGAACTATGTTGGAAATATGGCTACAGCATAGATGACGCAGACGGTCAAGGTTGTCATTGATGGCAATCGGTTGGCTTATGGAACACGCACAAGAGATGCTGGAACATAGAAGCTAGAACGCAAATGCTAAAACACAAATGTTGAATCTCATA
>JASDQU010295769.1:0-14156 GCA_032191745.1 Picea mariana | reverse complement strand
ATGTGGCACATTATGGAGATCAAAGAATTGCTCCATCTGAAGTATCCATGTGATTGGGTCCTTGCCATCAAACTTCCTCATATCAATCTTAGGAATGTGGTTGGTCTTCAAACCAAAGTTGGAGTTTCTCCATTCTTGATTCACCTTCCTTGTGTCCTCATCATGAATTTCATGGTATTTATTTTCACTTTCAGGTGTCTTCTCTGTTACGAAATTTTTCAATACTTCCATGATCTCCCCTTTTAAACCATCTATCTTAGTATCCAACTTAGCTTCCATTGAATCCATCTCAGTATCCAACTTAGCTTCTATTGAATCCATCAACTTAGCTTCCATTGAATCCATCTTATTTTGTAGTTCATTTATGTCCCTATGCATTTCTTCACCTTCATCAAGAGTCCAATTAGGATTTTCTGGAGGCTTATTTGGTGTAGAAGGTCCCTTTTTCAGTGGAATGTTGGGCAAGTATCACTTTTGAATCTTGATTTTGAGGCATTTTTGCTAGATAATATTTATTCTATTCTATCTCCCAATTTTTGGCCCTTCTGGGTATGAAACTTTATTTTAGGTAGTTCTCTGATATTTCTTCCATACAGTGCCACAGGTCTGATCAAAATTGGATGTGCCAAGTGGAATTTACAGTAACTTCCTCACAACTTGCCGATTTTTGGCATTTCCAGGAGATCTCACTTGTATAGCATGCCCCGCACAAAATAATTGATATCGAATTCTGAAACTCCCACCCAAAATACTACAGACTGTTCACAATCAAATGAAACTAGTCCCACTCAATTTGGATACTCTAGCAATAAGTTATGATTGTTTTACCTGGAACACCTTCTTGAGACTAGTCAATAGGACTAGTCAGATACCCTACCTTACACAAGGTGTATCTACAAATTTAAGATGACCCAAAAGATGAATTTTTACCATAGATACCTTGATAATTTCTCTAAATGTCCTCTAGATTTTAGGGTCTGAAACGTTACAAAAACAAATTTATTGTGAAAATTATGCAATGACTCATTTCAGGACGATTCCATAACCCTATCTTGTACAGGCTGTATATCCAAAATTATAAGGCCTCAAGAGCTGAATTTTGATCCCAACGTACCCTGATTGGTCTACTAAATATCCTTCAAGCCGTTCCTTCTGAAACATTGTAGAAAAATAGTTATAGTGAAAATTCCACAGTGTCTCAGATGTAGCAGCGAAACCCCAAGACCTTGAGCTCTGATAGCATATGTTAAGAACCAAACATCAATATAGCATAGAAAAACCTCAGGAAAAGTACTCAACTCATTGAAAAAGAGATAATTTCAGATAATAAGCCTCTTTGAGGGGGAAACCTTCTTTTACCCCACTTAAATGTTCTAGTACAAGATGATTCAAAATGAAAATGTCTCCTTGGTATATATAGGAGACTAGGAGGCATAATTACAACTAATGGCCTAAAGACGACATAAATAAAATAACATTACTAATCTAATATTCCCCAATTAAGGGTTAATGAGCCAATATTAGGGCTTAACATTCCCCCTCCCCTACAATTATGCACCATCCTCGGTGAAAACAACCATGCCTATGCACACACAAACACACACACAATTTTACATCACAATACTTAGAAAATAAAAATTCTACAATCTGCTTGCTCTCCAACAATAGTCCCAACCATAATCTCTCATTCTTCTCAACCTGTTGACCCAAGGAATGCAGCCCCTTCACTACCTTCAGTCCATTGAGCTGCACCATTCTTTTATTAGGGATATCAATGCATGTGACCAAGAATTTTGAGATGGGGTTCCAGAACTCTAGCTACCTAAAAATGGAGTTTTACATTCTTAACTTCTACTTTCTTCAAAATTAACAAAAAAATTGCTGGTATTCTTCCCACACAATTTCTTCATGCTCTCACGTTGTATCTTCAGGACCATAGCAGGTCCATTGAATCTTTACCATCCCAATGGATTTGTTCTAGAGCACTTTGACTTTTTGGTCTAGGATGCATACTAGTTCCACCCTAAAAGCCCCTTCGTTTTCTGCCTATATCACAGTTCAATCAATTGTGTGGTTAGGGCCAGGAACATATTTCTTTAATAATGATAGATGCAATACATTATGCACTTTCCTGGATGCATGCAATGCTATAATGTATGTAATTGGTCCTACCTTCTCTAATATCCCACAATATATTGCTTCCAACTTTGGGAAACAACCCTGTCTTATCAAACTTCGTTTTGATTTCACTTTTAGAAAAATACGTTCACCCACTTTAAAATCCCCGAAAACTCTGTTCTTGTTTGCATAAATTTTCTGCCTATCCTAGGAAACCTTTGAATTCTATTTGATCTTCACCATATGTTCTTCCATTTCCCTTAACAATTTTTTGCCAATGAAAACTCTGTCTGCTGGGTTATCCCAACTCACTATTGTGTTACATTTCCTACCATACAAAGATTCAAACAAAATCATTTTTAATGAGGCTTGATACCCATTATTATAACAAAACTACACTAAGTGGATATAATATTACCATTTTGATGGTTGGTCCATCACATACATCTTGAGAATGTATTCAATTATCCTATTGGTCCTCTCTGTTTTCCCTTTCGACTCTGGGTGATATGTTGTACTAAGGTTCACATTTGTCCCAAATCCTTTAAACAAACCTTGCCAAAATTTGGATGTAAACTTGGAATCTCTATTTGAAACTTTTTCTTTAGGCACTCCATGTAGCCTTACAACTTTCTTCATGTAAATCTTTGCAATATTTTTTGCCTTGTGTGTTGTCATTATAGGAATAAAATTCATTGCTTTAGTTAATTTGTCCACCACCTCTATGATGGAATCATGATACTTCACTAATTTGGGCAGATTTGTAATAAAATCTACTTTTACCACTTCCCACTTCCATTCTGGAATGGGAAATAGTTGTAGTATCCTCGCTGAATGTTTGTGCTACGTCTTTACCCTTTGTCACTCTAGACATCAAGATATGTAGTTAGCCACTCCTTTCTTCATTTTCGGCCAAAAGGATTGGATCCTTACAGTTGTAATAGATTTATGATATCCTCAGTGCCCAACATATGGCACATTATGCATTTCTCTCAATACTATATCTTTAAGCTTCATGGAATTTTGCACATACACCCTGCCTTTGTACAAGAAGATTTCATCATCTACTTCATAATGTTTAGATTTTTTCTATAAATTTCTTTTTTGTAAGTTTTCCTTTATTCGTAAATAGTGTTGATATGAATTTCATGCTTCAATAATTTTATCTTTTAAGTCTGTCATGTACATGTTGATGGCTAAAATATGCATTTCATGAGCTCTTCTGTTGAGTGCATCAACCACCTGATTTTCTTTGCCTTTGATATGCTTAATTTCAAATTCATACTCACTAAGTATTCCAACGATATAGTTTGACTGACATTTAATGTTGGTTGTCCAAATAAATGTTTCAGAACACAATTTTTTTTCCTCAGATCAAATATCCTTCCCGAGAGGTAATTTCTCCACATTTTTAATGCATGTACAATGGATTCTAACTCTAGATCATGTATAGCACAATTTCTCTCATGGTATTTTAATTTCTGGGAATCATAGCATACACACAATATTGTTGACTAAGGAATCTATTGAGCCCTTCCTTGCACGCATCCATGCAAATTACAAAGTCTTCATCTGGATCTGCAATATTTAATATGGGTGCACTTATCAAAATATCTCTCAACTGCTGAAAACTTTCTTCACACTTGGAAGTCCATTCAAATTTCACTCCCTTCTTTTTCAAAGAAGTGATTGGGATTATAGTCCTTGAAAACCCCTTTATGAATCTCTAGTAATAACCTACAAGACCCATAAATGATCTTATCTCTATCAAATTTCTAGGGTCCGACCATCCTCTAATGGCCTCTATATTCTTGGGATCAACTGCTATCACATCTACTGAAATAATATGCCCCAAGTAGTGAATATTCTTTTGATAAAATATGCACTTAATTAACTTGGCATACAATTTATGCTTCCTTAAAACCCTTAGCACCATTTTGGAATGCTTCTCATGCTCCTCCTTAGACTTAGAGTAGATGAGAATATCACCTAAGAAAACAATCAAAAACTTGTCTAGGTACTCCCTAAACACTCCATTCACCAGACACATGAAAATTGTTGGTGCATTTGATAGCCCAAATGACACTACTGTAAATTCGTAATGCCCATACCTTTTTATGAATGTTATTTTGTTGATATGTTATTGCCTTATCATGTCTTGATGATAACTTGATCTCAAGTCAATCTTGGAAAATATTCTTGCACCCTTCAACCGATAAAATAGATCATCAATCCTTGGCAAAGGATATTTGTTCTTTATAGTGACCTTATTTAGATGCCTAAAATCAATACACAACATTAAGGTTCCATATTTGTCCTTCAAAAAAGGAATTGGGGCTCCCCAAGGTGACACATTTGGGCGTATATACCCCTTCTTCAAAAGTTCTATAAGCTGCATCTGCAACTCTTTCAGTTATGGTGTGTCCATTCTGTAGGGTGTCTTGGACATCGGGGAAACTCCTGGAACCAAATCAATAGATAAATCAATGTCTCTCTTTGGTGGAAATCCTATGATTTCTCCAAAAAAGATCTTCAAAATCATTCAAGATTAGATGGTCTTTTAATACCTGACACTTTTTGGCTACCTCCTCCATATGGGTTGCAAAAAATTAACATCCCTTCCTGAAACTCTTTTTCAATTGCATGGATGAAATTTCTCTAACAACTATAGCTCTTGGAATGCCTTGAATCTTCCTTTGTTGTAAAAATCTAGGACAAAATGGTGTTTTTCCAACCAATCCATGCCAATTAGACAATTATATGAACCCAAAGGTATAACGTTCACATCTACCTTTGATTTGAATCCATTCATCTCTATTGGACAATATTTAACCAACTCATTGATATTTCTCTTAGCCCCCATGTCTAACTTAACTAACCGAGATTTCTTATGCTTACTCATGTGCAAGTGAAATAGTTCAACAATGTTAGATTTTATGTAACTATGGATAGCTCCATAATCAATTAAAATTTCTATGGGATGATTATTAATCTTACCTTCCACTTCAATCATGAGGGATCGATATTCTTCTTGCTTGTTTTCCAAGGCTGCATAAATACTTGACATGCTTCCTCCCATGTATTCCACCGTTTCATCCTCCTGAATGTTGTGGACAATCATCATTCTTTCACCTTTGTGAGGGTAGTCCATATTCAAGTGATTTCCCTCACATCCTCAACATTTCACAAGATAATATCTTTTCCTTTTCCCAAATGAATCTATTGTCTTGTGCTAATTTTGGGTTGTCTTTCCTTGCTAATTTTCTTGGAAGTTTATCTTGAAAAAGGGCAGATTAAAACATTTATGCCTTTTCTCTTTCTTACCCTTCATCTTGTCATTCCAAGTCTTTTGGAAGCCTGACCTCCCTATGCTATGCTCATAGATATGCTTTTCTCTCCTTATGGATTCCTCCAAAGTCTTGGAGTTATCATATTGTATCTTGTCACTATAGAAGGAGGGTAACCCACTAAGAAACCTTTGGAGTTTTACCTTCTCATCTTTTATGAAGTCCACATACTTCAATACTTCAAATAATATTGTCTCGTATTCATCCATTTTCATGCTTCCTAACTTGATTTCAAAGAACTCTTTCATATTTATTTCGTAGTAATGCTCAGTCACATATTTCTCTTAGAAATATCCTTTGAACTGTCTCCATGAGATGCTCTTCTCATCAAGATGATTGAATTTCTTAAGATGATCCCACCACATGGATGCCTTTCCTTGCAAGTGGTAGGTTGTGATTCTTGTTTCTACCCTTGAGGGTAATCATGCAGCTAGAAATATTTATCAATTTCCAACAACTAGGTCTTAGCCTCTTCTCCCTTCCTATGTTCACCATTGAAAGTTAATGTCTTAATATTCCTAATTTCACCTTGCAATATGTCTCCCTCAGGGCTTTTCCTCCATTTCTTGACAGGAGACTCACTTGGGATTCTACTTGGCCCTAAACTGGCATGATATGTCCTAGTGGATTTCTTCGAGGAATGATGGCACCTTCTCCTACTCCTTTATTGCTTGTCATTCCCATGCTTATCCCTTCCACTATGGGATTTGGATGATGTCACGTGTCTAGCAATGGCTTCCTTATTTATGCTAGAGCCATTATTGGATTGCTTATACAACATGTTCAAGATCCGTAGTATCTCTTCCCAAGTTTTCATAATATTTTCATTATCATCCCTATAACTCTTCACTTCTCTTTGAAGGCTCATCACAGTTATAGGTTCCTTCCTGTCTTTTCTTACATTAGACTCTGTCTCAACATTTACCATGCTGATATGAAGACCTCTAAATTCCTCTTCGTAATTGTAGGACCCTTGGGCATATTCTATGGATGTAGTTATCATACAAGAACCAAACTACCTTTTTGAACCTCTAAATTCTACATAAAATGTGCATGGAAATGATTTTATGTTAGAAAAAAATAAATACATACACAATTTTGGAAAATAATGCAAAATGTTTTCTTCCCTTTAGTGCCACCAGTCATCTTCTTTCAAGTTGAATGTAAAATTTTTTGCTCAAATTAATTTTCTAGATTAACATATGGATTCTACTCCTCAAGACATTTCAATTGACTATTCATTTTCCCAATTCCAAGTTCCGAGCAAAACATTATGGTCTTCAAAAGTTTTGACTATTTTACCTTTTTAACCTTGTATGCTACGTGTCCTCTTTCTCTCCCAGTACATTTTTAGGTACCAAGAATTCAAATCTGGCTTCATAGCTGACTTCTATGGTCCATGAGATTTCCATAGACTGCTCCTAGACCCAAAATTGGCTCTTGAGATAGGAATTATGGCCTCTTGAAGTAATCTGGTGTTGAATTTTAACCTTAATTGTTTAGGATGTATCTTTTTCATACAAGCTCTGTTATGTGCTTAGAATATTTAATTGAAAACATCTCCTTGAACTCTTTTATTTGTGTTACAAATAAAGAGTATACCTTCATAGAAAAATTCTTGTTGCTTTTCATTACCTAAAAACATCATTTAAGCCCTCAAAAATGCCTTGCAACTTTATGACCCAAAAAAATAATAATTGTTTTTCTGATAATTTTGACTGATTTTTTATATGACACTGATTTTATTCTTGGTAACTAGGCCATTGGATCACTGGGAAAATTCTTCCCTCCTCCTCGCTTCTATAAGCTTCCGGTTGGCGGCTTCGGCCACCAGGGAGATACCTCCCTTCTCCTCATTGAACTTCAACTCCAGGTTGAGCCACTAGACCAATGGGCACTAGGCCACTGGGAAAGCTTTTCCTTTTGTATCATGGAAATTTAGTTAGATTCCGGTCTAGTACACTAGGAACTAGACCATCAAGAAAGTGTTTTCCCCCTCCACTCGTGGAACTTTAGTTGGAATTTGGTCTGGTCCATTGGGCCACCGACCACCACTCTCAACCTTCTATCTAGCCTTCCCAAAATGACTCCTATTTTGTTCGGTCCACCGGGACACCACACTCAACCTTCCTGCTCCCTTTTCTCCCAAGCAATTTCTGGTCGGTTGAAGTGCTTTTTTCACGGGGCTTCACCCCTGCTCCACTCTTCCAATGACACATGGAAATGACATGGACTGATCAAAGGTTGATAGATGGCAGGTATGATAGAGTACTTGACAATGAGTGGGCATATGGACTAAGTGTTGATGTGGTAAAAATTACTCTATGCTTGAATTCTGTCGAGTTTCATGGCTTTCCATGCTTCACGCACAAGTAAAAAAGGTTCCAATGTTAATTATAAATAGATAAAATGAATCCCCTTCCCATGCATGTGGGACAAAGAACAATATAGATCGCAAATCAATGACTAGGAAATCCACCAGAGGCTTGATCTACAGTTGCTAAGAATGTTTTTTTTTTCAATATCCATAACTTCCAATTCTAATGCCAAAATAAAGAAAAGAGATCCCGATGGAAAGCCAAAGCCATGAGGAATTACTTGAATGTGGTCTCCATGGTGGTAATGACAGTGTTAAACCACAAATATTTTCCCCTCCAACGGTGTCTCGTAGCAAAATATTTTTTATCCAAAAGAAAACTTGATCCAAACAACTTCTACAGTTAGGTAGTAGGTTCTTGCAAGCCCAATGCTACAACCTTCTACTTTGATACTGTTCTATAATGTTCCTCAACTTAACCAAGGAACGTTACTTGTGGAAAATACACATAAAATCAAAACTTTCTTACTGGCCCATTTTTTGTAGCTTACCATCTATGGTTTATACACATATTTAACTAGATTTTGATACCCATAATGAAATGAAACTAAAACATTCTAAATGAACATGAATGCAGCTAATAAAATCATTCACAGTAGCAAATAAACCATTCACATACACAAAGTTAAGCACACAAATTAAACTCATGAAATAACTCTTAAAATAGATAAACACCTATCTTTTGAAACATGTGTGCAACCAACTACTTGGGAAGGACATTCCACCCAAACATAGACTTTCTATTCCAACTAATAAAAGTAATTCACCCTCAAGTTGGGGCTAGGAATCCAGAAGAGAAGGGTTCCTCTCACATTCCACTCACAACTCACTATCACACAACCCTCTAGTATTTTATTACAACTATCCCAAATTTCTTCCATCTCTCTTCCTCTTGACCTGTCCAATCCAAGGAATGTACCCTTTCATTTCTCTCATTCCATTGGGCATCCCATTCATTTATCAGGGTCTCTCTAGCTTAGGTAAAAAGGAATCTCTCTGCTAGGAACTCAAGGGAACTCACTATTAGGAAAAATACTAGCAACCAACATCAACCACTTGCTATTACAGTACAACTCACTCAGGAGTTCAATCTTCAAGATTGACAATCCATCTCTTCAATTTCCATCTCCAAAACACTCCAACATGATCTTGAATTCACCCAAACTTCTTTCTCTATCTCTAGTGCCCTTTTTATCTACTCCTTGCTTACTGTAAATGCCAAAACTAAATGTTTTGGCAATTACAATTTCCCCATACAAATTTCCTCTATTTTCCCAGGACAATTGACTGCTCACTCTACCCAATGTTGATTATGCTTCAACCCCATGCTTCCAATAATTATGGGATCTGATTCTCACACCCACCCTCTTACATGAGTTTAATTATTGGGCTATCATACACTCAAAAAAAAAATTAGAAGTTATCCCCAATGATAATAACATTCAAGAAAATGGGTTGAAGTAATACCCATAATTAATTCCCCCCTTGGACCCCTCTTACACACTCTCTTCTCTTATGGAAAACTCTGCACCCATCTCTTTCCATATTCCTAGCAGCTGGTATCACGTTATATTAATTAAAATTAGAAAACACATTTCGAATATTACATTGCTTGGACATAACCACATTCATATCTACATTATACATTAATTAAACTGGGGATTATAGTGGGGATGTTACAATTTTGTGGTATTGGTAAAAGGGTCATGCTAGTTGTATGATTGTGAGTCTCATACAATCACATGAGAAATTTACATGACTATTTTCTTATTAGTCACGAGGATCAGATGACTCTCCAAGAAAATAATCACATGAACTCCTTGTGCAATTTTCATCTTGAATCTTGTGGATTTCCACATGACTATTCAGTGAATAATCATGAGAATCATATGCGTGGTTTTTCAATTGATAGTCATGTAGATTGCATGAATTTCCATTGAACAATCACATAAGGTTCCTAAATGGGGAAAATGTACAAAGGTTGTGAAAGTTTCATGGAAAATCCCTCGTACTTATGTGCAACTAGGCTTGCACATGTAATTAAGGGTTTACTTCACAAACTTCATGGCCCCTATGTTTCAAGGTCTGTGAAAACCATTTGCACAACCAAACTTGTGGGAATTCATGAGAAGAATGGTTGTATAATAAATAGTTGCACAAGTGTTGAAAAACCATTTTCTTAAAATCTGTGCAATCCTTGAAAAATCTTCACATCCTTCTGTACGGGCCCAATAAATAAATAACTAAATGGATGGACTTGAAGGTGGGGAGGAGGCTTCTTACCTAAAACTGGTGAAATAAAAATCCATTGGATGGTGTAAAAATGGGGATCAAAGGAAGCTTTGGGTCTCTAGTGTTCTAGATCAACTCTATTAGGTACAAATGATCTTGACTTACAGGCCACACCCTATTTATATGCCCCCTTTAGGAGCTCAAAGGCTCCATTTTCTGCACCATTCACACCCTTGACATTCTGATATTTCCACCTTTGATTTCATCTACTTCGTTCATCCTCATTACAACTTTCATCTAGGGGTTGTTTATCCCTGCCAAAGTTCAACATATAGGTATGTGATCTCACTACCTCCATTGTTTATGCCATTTTCACCACTAGATTTCTTATCATGAGTACTTTCATGCAAGGCATTTGATTTTATGTGTGTAGGTATTCGTTGAGAAGCCATTTTTTCCCCTCATCACATGTATTAGGACCCTAGGCCCCTTCCCCTCAGGTATTCTTCTTCAAACTAGCATGTAGATACCCCCTATATGTATGTTTCATTTCTAGTCTCCCCCCTCAAATTTACCTTTATGGTTTCTGCTCTTGGCTCAATAGGAAACTTCACCTAGTTCTGCACTTCACTGTTGTTGGTTCATAGCATTCCACCATCATGGGTAACCCTAGTTTTATCAACCTATTTCATTTTGTTTCAAGTTACATTTCTTGGGGAAAACCCTCAAGTATGTCCCCTCATTTCAAGGATGGTACCCAGGTTAAACCCTAGAATATTCAGGGCACTAGGTTGGTCAACAAAAAGGCTCAAATCCATTACAATAATTTATCATTAAGAAATCAACATGTCACTTTCAAGAATTGAGATGGGTGGGAAGGTAAGAATCATTCCTCCCAACCACCTAAGCTAAACCCAATTAACTTTATCAACCCATTTCATTACCATCAAGCATGTTTCTCTTTCCCTAATATCGAGAGTCCATATAGTCTACATCTCAAAGAATAAGATCATAATTCTTTCTCCTCATAATGTTGACCCATCCCCTCACACTCTCTGCAACTCACATTTCTATGGTTAGTTATGCCAAATTATTCACCACATTTCATTGGCCTCTCATATCTTCCATGACAAGTAGATTTTCATTCCACTTCATCACTTATCTAGGAGACCCACCCTAGTAGCCCCCTCTTGGTATTCTTTCACTACTCTAGCCACACATGATAGAGTGTCATGGTCTCATGTGTAGGGCACTTGTCTCCTTATTTGTAACATATCCAAATTATTTTATTCATTAATAACCGAAAACACATACAAAATTCAAAAAACATACCATCTCGTCTGATGGTGTCTCTTTCAAACTCAACAATAGTATTTTTCACCCATGGTCAAATCATTTACACCAAGTTACCCATGCCTATAAAGATTCTAGTTGTCTGCAACACCTCTTGTATCCCAGTACTCATCATTGTGATTACCAGGGTTTCCTTTATTAACTATCTATCCATTGTCTCCACTTTCCTTTAGTCTTAGTTTGGAATAGATTCAACATGTTTGATTGTCCCCTGGAATCAGGTCATACTGTGTCCAATTGGTTTTGATTTCCACCCTAGTCAACCCTCATTTATTATCCACCCAAAGGAAGTCTTGAGTCCCATCCTCATTGTCTACCTTATCCATGACTATCAAAATACTAATTCATGACAATTTGGTACTTGGCTTATCCTCGGTTGATCTCAAGGGAACTCCCTTCCCTCTCTTTCACTTATTCACTCCTATTGACACCAACTCATGTTTTCCAAGAGTGTTGTCGTATCTTAGATCCCATTCCCATTATTTATGATGAACTCTAGAATAGACAAAGAGAGTCATCATTTCTTTCTACTTTAGTTCCCCCTCTTATGTTCTATGTTAGATCATTATCAAATCTATGTCGATCATACAATAGAATTGGTTTCATTTTCTAGTTCTAGTTAAAGGCCCTCGGGCTTGTATGGATATCAATGCCTTCAACTAGGAGCTCTTTTCCCATTTATCCCTATAGGTTCTAGGGCCACTCTCAATGATAATTCCTCTACTGTCACCAACAACCCTAAGGGTGATGCATGTTTCACTATACTCACCATAAAAATGGATCATACTGTTCATACATGAGCCCAAATCCCACATGTTTTCTATTGTAATGTATTTTGATAATTTCATGATCATGATAATTCCTGCCTCATTTTTATAAGAGATCATTCACACATGCATGTTTGGTTATTTTCAAGTGGAATTAATCACTTTTTTATGGAAAGTCATTTCTTCTTGGTCAAATATCTCTCTCCCTCTCTCTCTCTCTCTATCTCTACAAAATATTTAAAATTTATAAGCACATGGGACACAAAACTATGATGTATTTTGGCTATATGGTAGCTCCTAACCTCACACATCGGGGAGTAAATTTTATCACCTCAATTTTTCTCACAAATACATTTAGGTGGTTGTCTAAAGAAATCATCAGTTGGAAATAATACAAAATAATAAGGCTACCTCATTCCTACTTTATATCACCTCAAAAGAGTGGTGGGTGGGGGGGGGGGATTACAAAATGATTTTTCATACACTTACACGACCTTCCTTCAATGACACTCGTGCAACTTGTGCGACCATCCTTCACTGACACTCTTGGAAATTGTGTGAAATTTCCTTCAAAATTCATGCAAGTCTCCTCACACGAGTGAGCATGACCTCTTTGGTGCATTTAAGGAGGAAGGAATGAATCAATTAGAGCTAGGTTGATGTACAAGATAAATTTTATCTCCCATACAATTTATGAGGAATACTTTGGCCTTCCAAAGTCCCATTCAAGCATTGGGATCTCCATTTTGAATGAAGAACTTTCACATTGGAATTAGTTCTTCTAGGAGTTCAAAATTTCTATATAAATGAAAGACATGGGGAAACTTTTAAAAGGGAGAAGAATTGCAAGGTTATTCTATGGGAATGATATTTGAGATCATCTATCATGCTCTTTCATCTCTATTGTTAATCACCCTCATGCTTGTTCGTGTTCTTTCCTCAAAGAGCAAAGACTTATTCATTCAACATGTTAGATAGGGATTTCAAGAAGAAAAATGACCCATCCCAAGGAGAGTGTTGGAGCATATTTTCATCCCACCAATCTTCCTAGGTTGTATTACTCATGCTCATTCCTTTCCATTGAACCAATATATGATTATTTCTATTTCCCTTCAATTTTTTTTATGTTTGAATGGTATAATTGTAATTTAATTTGTAGTTTAGTTGTATGCATACTTCTTGATTTATTTTATAGAGTAATACTTTTGTGCTTTTTCCAAAACTAATTATTTTTTTACATGTTTATTCACAACCTATCTTAAAAAATTAGATTTTGATAACCCATGCAACAAAATCTCCAACACACTCCCCTTAGGGATGTTGAAGGCCGTGATTGTTTTTATTAATATTAAAATGAAGTTGATGAGTGCCATAGAAGGAATTTAGATTTCCAGGTTGTCTTTTGAGGCCCCTCACTAAGTTGGGCATGAGGATAATGTCATATGAAAACAAAAAAATAACAATGGAGGGTATGTGCAAGTTGATGATGGTCTCTCATGACACGATAGTGGCAATGCAAACATGGAAAAACATCAATCTGTTAACTTGGAGGGATTATTCAATGTACTTTTATGATGAATTTGAATATGTTGTAAAAATATGAAACATAGTAAATCAAATTAGCTTTCCTAATATAAAAATTTTATTCATAGAAAATGTGAATAACTATGTGAAATTTGATTTTTCTAACCGTGGTATGCTATTTTTCTAGCAAAATATAAGGTATTTTTTTTTCTTCGTGCAGGTGTTGAGTACCTTAATGATGAAATTTCATTCCAAAAACTTGTATAATTGTAGAGAACCCATTGTTCTAGTGAAGTGCACTTTTTGGAAATTTACAATATTAATTCTATATATTTTTAAAATGATCAAAGTCAATATATGCTTGAAATTACAAGGCCTTTTGTTCATGCAGGCTAAGAGGGTCTTAACATGATCAATATATATATATATATATATATA
>JASDQU010295764.1:2664-14203 GCA_032191745.1 Picea mariana | reverse complement strand
GTGGAAAGGGGGATGGAGTCATTAGGCACCAAATTCAAACATTGAGTTGGGTTTGTTGTCCATAACAATAATATCTCACTTGGATGTTAAACATACTAAGATGATTTAGCTCAAATCGATTTCTTATAAGAGTTTATTTCACACTCCTATCGTCCATTTATACTAGTGTACCTAGTAGTCCCATGTTTGACCTATTCATGGTCACTAACTGGTTTATCTCATCTTAATTTAATATGGCGATTTACAAAAAAATCAATGTTGATGAAGTCCATGTAATAGAATATTTCCAAATTTAACAAAATATGTGTTCTAGAAGGAAACCCTCTTTTATGAGGGAAATGTATTGTGGCTATGGTTGATGGTGAATATTGTATTATGAGATAGGAGACTATCAGAGAAAGAAGAGGAAGTTATAGTGAGTTTGTTGTAGGTTGTATCCCTTCATATGATGGATAATAATAAAGGAAGGACCTGGCAATTTCTCTGGTGGATGTAGCCCATAATGGGTGAACCACGTAAATCTGTGTCTCTATTGTATTTTGTATCTTCTATGTTTTGTTTCCGCATTTGTTTTATTTTATTTCTCCACAGTCCTATTTTTCTAACAACTGGTATCAGAGCCACAGGTAACTCACAGGAAAAGAGGGTTCCTAGTTTGAGTCAGTGTTACCCATGATTTTGGTCATCTTGATGGTGTATTGATGATGGTGTACTCAGGCTCCTAACAAGAACTTTCTCCTGAGAAAAGTGACATTCATCTCTTCCCAGAAAACATATTTTTGAAGAGAGTTTGCAGGTTGCTTATAGACTAGGGTGTGAGAATGACCCATTCTCGCAGGCTACCTTCAGCTAGGGTGCGAACTTCTTGCACTGTGCTATATATATAGGGTGCAAACTTGTTCTCAAGCTTGGGAAAAGATGAAGTCTCGATGGTTCTAGAAGGGAATCTTCTAGAGAATGGGTTGGTATTCGAATGGTTATCATGATTACTGGTTTCCATGATTTGGTGGGATCATTCTCATCCAAGTAACCATCTCATCCTCTCCTATATATTGATGGGATTCTCATGGAAAAGGTTAAGCAATATTAATTGGAGAATTGGTGAAGGAATCGTGTGAAGGACCTAGCTTGAATAGGAGCTTGGAGACTCTAGCAAGTCTATCAAGAGGAGTTATATCTTCTTCATGCTAGGATTGAGCAAGTGTGTGTGTTGGAACCAAGAGTCACCGAAAGGAAGCTTGCGACATCAAGGTGATCAGGTTGTATCTTCTACTTTCGACTAATATGATACAGGGGCATGTCCTTTTCTCATAAAGTCATTCTTACTTTATTGTGCAATTCCTTGATCATGCACATAAGTTGATGATTGAATATATTTTTCTATCTTCACTTTGGTTGGTTTGTGTTGTCTCGGTCTTGACCTCACGAGAACATCGGAGCGAAGTGGGAGCAACAAAGACCCTAGGAAGCTATACGAAGGTATGTCACTCGTTCCTCTTTGCTAGCTAATTCAGTGGTCATAACTTAGGGAAAGAGTCATGTCCTGTCCTGTTTTGTTCTAGATCCAGGTGGATCTAGGGAGATCTGTTAGTGTTTGCACCTACCGATTAGTCTGATAACAAAATTGGCGACTCCACTAGGGAGACAACCCGATTTCTTTGTGGTTTTTGGCGTTTTTCCTTGGCCATTTTCTCTTGCCTTACCTTTCTCCATTTCTATCAATCTCTAAGTCTTCAAGACATCCTGATAGACCCTCTGGGTCCAGAAGTCCCTTCAAATTTTTTGTCTTTTTCCAAAAATTTGCCTAGTTTCAGGCATTCTCGCACTGAACCCCACAGTGGCTTGCAAGAATACTTTGAGTTCACACTCTACTTTTAAGTCCAGTGTGAGGTTCTCGCACTCTGCTCAAAGCTAGCCTGCGAGAATGACCCATTCTTGCATTGTGTAACACTAATAGCCTGCGAACCCTCTTTTCAAAATTTTGGATTTAAGATTTTTGCATGTTTAGCTGCCCAAATCAGTATAGGTGTCTGAAAAGAACTTCTTGGACCATTGGTTGATGTTTTCTTGTCTTTGGATTTTGTGCATGATCAGTATTCGAAAATCAAAGGCTCTTCCTGTCCATCTTTTTCTCGACTCTCATCTCTTGACTTGTCTTGGCAAAAGATATACTCTCTAATTTTGGAATCTGAGTGCTTGTTTGGTTAAGAACCAGTGATCGGTTGAAAGTTGGGATTCTTTGTATTTCTTGTTTGCTCGTTATTTGGAAGATTACTTTTCTCATGAAATTGAAAAGACTAGCTTTGTCTGCTTGTCATTTTTGTTTCCATTGGAAGATTGGTTTGGGTTTTGTTTATTGCTTGTTCATTAGTTATTGGTTTTCCTCACTTTCACCATCATGGTGTAGCTCCTTTTTCAAAAGTGAAAAAAAAAATTCTTTCAAAAGCTTTTTCGTTTTTGAAAACTTGAAAATCAATTGTCGAAATTATTGAAAAAGAACAATAGAGAATTGTCATTATTGCGTGATTCGTTGAAATTGCATTTTAAAGGAAATTGTGTATCATAGTTCAGGATTGTTCTGGAACATTTCTCTTTCCCTCCCATACATAGGATTCATCGAATGAAAATTGATATATTTCATTCCTATCTATGCATTGTTGGGTCAGAGTCTCTCACAACATCAGTTTCATCTCCGTTTCCTTTGAGTAACAGCGACCATTAATAACATTGCGCAAATTTAAAAAATTTAACTAGTAACTCTTTTCTAGGGCTCTATTACACCAACATTTAGCTAGGCTAGCGCTTTGGAATGGGTAGAGAGATACACTCTCCAAAGCACAAAAACACACAATAGCATCTTGTGTTAAGGAGTGTCAAATTCCATTTATAACATTTTGTCCTGGGAAGCCCTTCTCACACAAGGGTCAAACCCGAGGTTGCATTGATATTGACAGAGTTACTCACCCTGCTTTGTTGATATCAGTGTAGAGATTGCATGTATTACGGGGGTCACTTGGACGTATACCCACAATGATGAGTGGAAGCCTCTTGAGTTGATTTTGGGCTAGATACCCTGCCCTTGCGTGTTGATTAGACTGTCGACTGTCCCCCTAGGATTTATTGTTGTCAGTGGTAACCTTAGTGGCCTATCTTTCTAGGGTCTTACACAAGGTGACTATGAAGGTGCAAGTCTTCACGGTACATGGAATCGACGTTGGCCAAACTCACTTGGGCTCCTTGGAGGGTATACCCACGATTATGTGTGGGAGCTTGCACCAGGGTGTAAGTCTGTTAAGTAGGTCGTCAATGTAACTTTTCCACCCTAGCCCAACCCCTTCTCATCTCATCGTTGCGATGTTGGATTTCAACACCAACTAGTGACTTCGGAATTAGAAGGTCTTCTTTTCTTGGTATTGTTTCCTAGATTTTGTTTACTAGCGCGTGTTGTTTGTTTACCCAAGTTGACCATAAGATTCTCTTTGTAATTTTGTAACTCGTTCACAATAGATCCTCCACATCGTTCACATAGAATGCAGGGTTTATCTCCAGAGCATTTGGAAGGTTCTCAACCCCTGCCTACAAGCTCACCTGAGGGCTCTCCTCAACAGAGTGAAGTCGAAGACATTACCACTCCACAAGTGGAATGAATTGACTCTCTAGAACATTTTCGAATTACCAATACTCGAGAGGACTTTCAAATTCACCCTGATTCTGAGAGACAGATTATGCAAGTGAATTCTTCCAGAGACTTAGTTGTTGTGTCTTTTGGATCACCGATTGGACCCTTTCCAGGAATAAAGGGCCAAGATCCTTTTTGGTCTATGGGCGTTTTTAGATGGGATCTTTTTTGTGTCGGATCAGGCTTTGAAATCACCATCTCACATGTGCTCTCCAAAACCTCTAACCCAGACAAAGTACCATTTACTACTGCCTATTATTTTCTTGGTATGGATGCCCCGCGATATGACCACATCTTGACCATCCATGTAGAAATGGTCCATTACACAGATACTATGAGTATTCACACCAGGATTACCGTGGTTAGTCAAGCCCCCATCGGCACGCCGCTCTCGCCCAGTGTCACCCCGACACTTCCACCTGGATACCATGCATTGAATGCTTCTATTCCCACTCCTACGCAAACCCCATCTAACACTCCTAGTGGTCCCTCTTCTTCTGGGCACTCTCTTCCCGGTTTCATTCCGACACTTACTCAACCCCCTTTTGGAGGACCTTTCTCGTCCTCCACTGGCAGTATTAATCCTAGTGGAATTATTCCGTCATTCACACCAAATTACCAGATTCCTATTGGTGGACAATTTCACCAAGGAGGCTTGACTCAACCCCCCCTTGGTGGGAAAATTCCTATTGGAATGCAAATCCCAATTGGAACACAACCCCCAATTGGAACACTGCCCCCAATTGGATCACAACCCCCGATTGGAGGACAACCCCCACCGACCCCACCTTATGGACAAAACATACCTCCATCCTTGGCCCAGTATTGGAATCATCTGATACAACATACTCCTCAATCGACTGGGGGGAAACAGCTTCCAGCTACATCCGTTATACCCCCTAGTATAGGCCAACCATATTCAGGTATGTCTAATCCTATTTGGGGCTCGAGTGCTCAAAATCACGTCCCTGTTCAAGGATACAATCCCATGAGCTACTTTTCTCTACAACCACCACCGAATTTGCCTGGGTCTTCACATTATATGCAGACTGCTTATGGTCCTACTGGTTTGTCGTCGGGGCTTCCTCCCCAAAGCCACTAGTACCTGCATGTGAATCGATAGTTACTCTTCTTGGCCACTTTGGATCTCCCAGACTTGTCAAGGATTTTAAATGGTCCAATTTGTCACTCTCCCCAATGGTCCTCTATACCAACCAAGCTACCATCGGACATCCCTAAATTCGATGGCAAAGCGGGAGAGGACCCAAACAATCACGTCATGAATTTTCATCTCTAGTGCTCATCCAACTCGTTGATGGATGACTCTATTCGTTTACATCTTTTTCAACAAACCCTCACGGGTTCTGCTATGAAGTGGTATATAGAATTACCACAAGGTTTCTTCGCTGACTTCAACACCCTAGCTATGGCCTTCCTCACCCACTACCAGTTACTAATCCATTATGAAACGGGGACCAAGATTTTGAGTTCTTTCAAACAAAACAAAGCCACTCATATATCCGATCACATTCATGAGTGGTGATGGAGACGACGTCTCATCAAACTCGTACACCCTGATCAGTTGCTGGCAGAGTGGTTCACAAAATCATTTGTGAACGACATCAATTGTGAAATTTCCATGGGTGGAGTGGTCATGGAAGAGCAGGCCATAAGTCGTTCTCAATACCTTAACCTCGTTTACTCACAAACAGGTACCCTTTACGACTTACTACCTGACGCACCTCGTCCTTCCACTTCTTCCACTTCAACTACTCCAGTTGCTTCTCATGCAACCGACGGTGTGATTGGCACTTTCCATGCCCAACCACATTCTGCCTCAAGCACCAACCCCAAACCTGTTTCTTCTAATGTTCAAAATGCTCTGTCTCCTGCCCCTCCCACCAGCAAGACTTCTAAGGTAAATGTGGTTCAATATACCCCAATCGGTAAAAACAAATCTAAAAATGGAAGGGGTAAGAATAAGGAGGNTCACGACGTGCCAAGGTCACTAAGTTCCTTCAAGGAGCCCCGAAACCACCTGCTCCGATCATTTTGTCCCAACCCTTCCCGTCTCAAAAATAGGCCCAATTGGTCATTCATGACCAACCCTCCCCTTCTACTACATCCTATGTATTGATGTGTACTGGCAATTCAAAGATGAACGACATTGCACTTACCACTCGAGCCAAATATTATTCTCCCTCTAAAGAGAAGGTTCATGACCCACCTCCTTCATTGGTACAACCCTCTCCCGTGACTCCACCTACCAACGGTCCTCTTCATCTCGAATGATCAAGCCTTGATACAATTCTTCGACCCCCCCCAAAGGGTGTTGTTCAAAAATTGGCTTTCAATCCTCATGCTCGTGCTGCCCAGAACTACAGCATTGTTGAAGATCTGGCCCAAGCACCTTCTGTGATGCCAGCCCTCGAAGTCCTTCAAAGTTGTCCCACACAACGAAAGGCACTGTTGAAAGCTATAGGTGGAATTGACCCGACGGATACAAATTTAATAATTTTTGACTTGGAAGATCACATTCCAAGGTTACCCCCTCAACTTGCATTCCAAATCCAAGTGATTGTCTCTGAAAAAAACATTTGTCGAACTGTTATTGATGAGGGTGCCTCAACATGTGTCATGTCTCTTACTTGCTGGAAAGCCATTGGCTCTCCCTCTTTGAATGAATCCCAAAACACTCTCAAATCCTTCAATGGCTCCAATTTTAAGCCCTACGGTGTCCTTCCTTCATTGTCAATCATGTTAGAAGGCAAAATGGTCCAAGTCGAAGTGGAATTCTTTGACGCTCCTCTTGATTACAATCTTCTGCTTGGCCGCAGTTGGATCGATTCCATGCGTGCAGTTGTGTTGACCCTTTTTCGTGTGGTACATTTCCCACATCAAGGGAAGGTAGTCACCGTCGACCAATTAGCCTTCTTTAACTCAGATACCCGTACTGGCAATGTATCGTTCATCGCTAAAACCCCACCAGGTTATGAGAATGTTGGTGTAGGCCTTCTCAAAGACTCTTCATTAATGGGTACTTTCCTTATTCCCCCGCCCGATGTTCCACACTTGTCCGTTGCTTCAATCAACATGATCTCCACCTCGATTCACAGAACTCCTGCATCTCACGACCCATGGATAGTACCTGACCCTGGAGATCATCTTCGTTACGGTGACGAAATGTCGTTAAGTTTGATCGAATCCACCTATTAGGCCATTCAATCAACAATCCCTTCTACCCCCTCTCTTGGTGAGTTATCTCCAGATCCTTTCCATGTCATTTTTCCCACAGATGAGATGATCATGTATGTCATGGAAGACACCCCTTGGGATGATGGAAATCATTGTTCCATCCTCTTCCTAGAGCAACATACCATCGAGAACTACCAACGGATCTCGACCCCATTGATCGTTGTCGTCATCTCAACCGTTCCCGAGTCCACACACGATGTGTTTTCCGAAGGGAACTTAAGCAATATCTCACCCACTATTCCCCTCGACATATCCATCAAACTTGGAATTGTCGAAAATGTGCATATCAGAGCTTCATGTTCCCCTGACGAAATCGTCACCTACATGTCCCTTTTCAAAGAGTTTCATGATGTCTTCACCTGGAGCTATGAAGAAATGTCAGGTATTGACCCCGATATTGTGATACATGAGATCAAGATATACCCCGATGCTAAACCTTTCTGGCAATGCCTTCGTCTAGTTCACCCACATAAAGCAGCTGCTATCAATCTCGAAGTCGAGAAACTTCTCAAAGCCAGCTTTATTTACCTGATGGCCCTCACTGACTAGGTTTCCAATCTTGTCCCGATCAACAAGAAAAAGAGGACAATCTATGTATGCGTTGATTATAGAGATATCAACAAAGCTTATCCCAAAGACAACTTTCCTACCCCCTTCGTCGATCAGATTGTCAATGATTGCACCAGAAGTGAAATCTTCTCTCTGATGGATGGTTTCTCTGGGTATAATCAAATCAACATTGTTCCTGATGATCAACATAATACTGCTTTTATTTGTCCTTGGGTTACTTTTTCCTATCGGAAACTCCCCTTCCATCTCAAGAATGTTGGCATATGCCTTCCATGATATCAAGCACATCGTGCAATCATGTCTGGATGATTTACCCACTCATTCTATGCGTTGAGTTGATCATCTAATCCACCTCCGAGCCATTTTTGTCCACTGTCAGTTTTACCGCATATGCCTGAATCCTCATAAGTGTGTTTTCTGCGTGGAATCCGAACGAATTCTAGGCTTTATTGTTTCACGTCAAGGGATCAGGGTAGATCCTTTAAAGGTCGAGGTGATCCTTAATCTCCCTCCTCCTTCTACACTTCGCCAGTTACAAAGTTTGCAAGGGAAAGAAAACTTTCTTCGTTGTTTCATCCCAAACTACGCAGAGATAAATCGTGGATTTACACAGCTCCTAAAATAGGGATCTGAGTTCGTATGGGATACTATCACAAACAAAGCCTTAGAAGCTTTGAAATTGTCCCTAACACATGCTCCGCTTCTCTTCCCCCCTGATTATAGTCACAATTATTTCCTCTACCTTGCAGCCTCAGATTACACCATTGGTATGGTTCTTGTCCAAGAGGATGATTCTAATGACGAACATGTTATCTATTACTTGAGTCAAAGTCTAACGCCTATTGAAACCAAGTATTTACATGTCAAAAAACTGGTCTTGGCAGCCGTACAAGTAGTTCAACACTTCCGGCACTATATCCTCTCTCGCACGACTACAGTGATTTCTAACTGCAACACATTCTCACACGTCAATTACTAGGGGGAAAATACTCCAAATGGATTGTGATACTCCAATTGTTTGACTTGGAATTCGCACGCGCCAAGTCCAAGAAGTCCTTAGTGTTTGCTGAGTTGATATGTGACTTTCCCTATTCTGAAACGAAAAATGTAGCAGTCGATTCATTACCTGATGAATCCATTTTCCTCATTAGTTTTGATGATCTTTGGTATGGCAATATCATCATATATCTCTAAACCTAGACTTTCTAGCCAAATTTGTCTAGTACTGATCGATGTCGAATACGCTACCAAGCCCGTCAATATATTATCCTCGGGGATACTCTTTATCATCGGGGGATTAACTCAATTTTTTGATGCTGCCTAACATTCGATGAAGCCGAGAAAGCCTTAAATGACTACCATTCTGGAGCCTGTGGTGGTCATATGTCTGGGTATGCTATTGCCTAGAAGATCTTATGAGTAGGGTATTTTTGGCCTTCTTTATTTAACAACTGCATCATCTCCATCCAAAAATGCCATGCTTGCTAGACCTATAATCATAAGATATGGTCACATCCTGCTCCTCTTCACCCTGTGGTCTCCGTTGGTCCCTTTGTGAAATGGGGCATCGATTTCATGACATGTCACCCCCACTCAGCCAGGGGGCATGGATACATTATTGTAGCCGTAGATTACTTTACGAAATGGGCCGAGGCGATGTCGACATTTGACAAAACTAGAAAGACCGCAACATTATTCATTTTTAATCACATCATAGCTCGTTTTGGTGTTCCCCAAGCTATCGTCACTGATCACGGTAGCCACTTTAGAAACTTCATGATGTCCGAACTCACTGCAAAGTTGGGTCTTCGCCATGAAAACTCAACGCCCTATTACCCACAAGCCAACAGCCAAGTCGAAGAAATTAACAAATTCGTCATAACTATGCTTCGATGAATGATAGGGATTCATAAAACAAGTTGGCACACAATGTTGTTTTCGGCATTGTGGGATTACTGGACATCCGTCAAGTCTGCTACTGGGTTTACACCTTTCCGGTTTTTCTATGGTTTGGAAGCCATTCTCTTGATCGAATGCGAGATACCCTCTTTAAAACTAGTTGTTGAACTCCTACCAAACACTTCTGCTGAGGAAGAATGTCTATTGTATCTTATGCGATTAGACGAAACTCGACGCAATGCTATCCTAGTCATAGAAGCTCAGAAAAAATGTGTCAAGGCCCAATACGACAAACATGTCAAGCCTCGTGTTTTCTCCGAAGGAGATCTTGTTCTCCTCTATGAACAAGATCGAGATATGCTAGGAGTTGGAAAATTCGAAGCCATGTGGCGAGGTCCTTATATAGTTAGATGAGTTTTGGAAAAAGGGGCTTATGAGTTAGTGGATTATGATGGTATCCCTTTGAGTGAACCCAGAAATGGGTTGTACTTAAAGAAGTACTATGCATAAGATCACCTGTGCATGAATACCTGTATTTTTATTGTATCATACTGCTTGTGTGTTACTGTAGCTTTCTTTTGTCATTATCTGGTCTCTGCCCTTATGTGACATTGTGTTTGATTTCCATATTTTGGAGTCTTCGCTACCCTACATTAGCTTCACTGATGGCGCTAGTTGTAGTACTCAGAACCTTTCTTATGTTGCATGGGCTATTTACGCCCCCACAAACGAACTTGTCTCTTTATGAGGTGTGTGCCTCGGCTGTGAGACCAACAATATTACAGAGTATAGCGTCGTTATCGAATTGTTGATTGATTATATCTCACTCAGAATCCGTCATTTGGTTGTGCGACTCAATTTGTAGCTCGTAGAACTACAGTTAAGTAATGTCTATACTATTCGAAGTCCTACTTTGTTACGGGTGTATTTGCGAATTCGCCTCTTGGAACGTTATTTTGATTATATTGAATATCAACATATTCCTAGACGTATAAATACATTAATTGATGCATTAGCTAACTATGTATTAGACAAACATTTGGGTCATTTATAAATCAATCACATCAATTTTCACACAACACAAGATAAACGGGTAGAAGCCGTATGTATATATAACGATCAAAAATTTTTTTTTACAAAAAGTTCTATCCGAGGATCAAAATTTTCAAAATCTGAAGCTCATAGCTTCTACAAAGTGACATCATGGATGACGTTCACGGTAACACATGACTTCCCCAGAAACCCTACGAAGCAATCAACCAATGGACTCTGACACTCCTACTTTATGACACTGATAACGTCGTGGAACCTCTCCAAGGGGCATGTCTGAAATGTCTGCTGTCAAACCCTCTATGTTTTGTTCCACCGCTTCATAATCTTTGATGTCCCATCGTGGCACTAGATCCACCTCTCCTCGTCATTGAATAGGAGAAGTACCAGGAGGTCGGTAAGGCCCCACGTCTGTTTCATCAAAAAAGAATTTTGTATTTAGACCTTGGACGAACATAAAAAACATTTGCATATGATAAAATTCACAAAAACATTTAAAAAGAAAAATGTGTACTTCTTACCAAGATCCCCCCACTGAGCGCCCTTGGGCAGGACCAAGTCTGGATCTCCTCGGAATTCCAACCCGACATAGGCATAATCATCGACCATCAGCATCTGTGGTCGCAACTAGTTGAAGAAGGCATCATTATATTTGATAATTGGTCGAGCTACGTGTCGGGCCATGAGCTGACACCACCTCAGCATTCTTGGATCTGTTGGAGCCGGTAAACCCCACTCAACCTACAGCCTCAGCAAGGGAACCCTCTTAAGAAATAAGGACAACAACAAAGACCCGTACCCGAATTGCTTCAGGTTGCCTCGCCTACATTTGGTCAACTGCCTCTTCATGCTACGAAGAACTACGTCTACCCAGTTAAAAACCCGAGGCTTAGTACACTCTATGGCATACTAAAATTAGCTCTGGAGAGCCATGTGAGGAGTAGCACTCCCAGCCATGCGAGCAATGGTAAACAAAATAGTGCAAAGGGTCAAATCTCGCACTCCCCAAATGGCTACTTTCCCTTTGCTCTTCTCTGCCTCTGGAACACAGTGCAAATGATAGTAATCACTCATGGGCAGCCCATC
>JASDQU010295763.1:0-14157 GCA_032191745.1 Picea mariana | reverse complement strand
ATATAACTCATCATTTATGTATATGAGATGAAACATATTACATACCTTAGGATTTGTGTTATACAAGTGTTTGAAAAATGATTCATAACCTTTAAGTTAACCAACAACAATGTAGCGGAGAGAAGATTTTCTCTTGAGCCTTTATAAATTCGTTTATTTTCCTCTTCTAATAGAGGTCCATCATAAATACCATCATTGTCCCCCTCATCTGATTGAGCAAACAAATCTTAGATCATTTGACTTGTCCCATCATCTTCTTCCATGAGATCCTCATTTGCTTCATGTTCCTCAACTTGTACAACATCATTTCTACTACTACTTGGTGCAACATTGTGTAGAAAGTTAGGGGGAAACTCTAACTTTATAATTACAAACAATCATGCAAAATTAGTGTGTATAAAAAATATTCAAACAATATATATATATAATTACCATGGGACGATATTCATTTGATCCCCCATCAGTGTGCTCATATTTCCTACAATGTTTTTTAGCCGTTGCTATTAAAATTCTTACGGGACATGTAAAACTACATTTTTTGCAAGGGAAATAACATCTACCATCACCCTTTTCACCTTCTTTACTTTTTTTCCCACCTCTAATATTATCCGCCATTATTCTTACACACAAAAATACCTTTTTTGAATCATCATTGTTATAGCAAGATTATCGCAACATCAGTAATTTGCTAAATATTTGTATATTTTATTTCGTCTCCATTTTAGTGAGCATCGACCAAGTCAATATTGACTTTGTCAAATAGTTGGGCGACTGTTTGAAAAAGGCAATGATAATCTTTGTCTCGTCGCGCATGCAACGAACTCTGCGACGAGAGTTGACCAAGTCAATATTGACTTTGTCAAATAGTTGGGTGACTTAGAATAGGGAAACAATAATCTTTGTGTCATCGCCAATGTGACGAATGATGCGATGATAGATAGAGGTTGTCACCGAAACAACGGACGCAGGCTGATTAAAAAAAAGAAAGATAAATTTAAATCTTTATCTTTATTTTTGCAACAATAAGCTACTTTCGTTGCAAGTAATTCATCACAAATTTTTCAATATGTAGTAGTGAAAGGAATTTGATGTACCAACTTACCCCATCGGGGCCCACATGACTTTTAGTGCTTCATCTCCTAGGGTTAGGTTTTTTGTTGTATAGGGTTTTTTTATTACTTATTGATGCTAAAACTCCCTAAAGGCCTCATTGTAATGTGCTCAGGAGAATGCACATAGACGCCACATCTCTTCTTAGAGATTAGCTACCACCATTCGAGAAATATTATTTCATTTTTCATTTTATAGTTTCAACTGATTTATTTATTGAATAGAAGTTAAGTTTCACTGTATCTCTATTTTAATGTTATAGATCTGTGTTTCGTTTCAATCCACTCATAAATCCAGATCAGTGGTATTAGAGCGGTCTTCTCTTCATTTGTTTTTCTGTGCATGTCCCCAATGAGGGTAGGGTATAAGCAGTTGGGACTCAAACCAGTTGAGCCTTTGCAAGATAGGCCTCACCAAACCTGACAACCTCCCATGGGGGAAGAAAAGAGATAGGATGGGGCAGTAGATCCTTTTAAATTGTTGCTCGAGGAATCCCTTCTGCGACAAAGGAAAGAGATGATGGATAATTTTTTGCAAATCCTTCGATGACACATATTCCTTGAATGGAGGAATTTCCCCCTTTAAGGTACAAATCAATTTTGATATTCCTATATTTGAAGGTCAAACGGATGCAAATGTTTTTTTTTTTTTTTTGTACTAGGGGAATCGGTAAAAACAACAGTATCGTACTCGTGTGACATGGGGTCAAATCCTTCTGGATACCTTATAACCCCTAGGGAGAACGCATAGCCTGCAAACACGCCCTCCAATTTAATCAAGGTGAGAATCGACCTTGAGACCTCTTTTTACATATTTTCTTCCATTTACACAGCACTTGCCAATCGGTCTACACCCCTGCAGGCAAACGGATGCAAATGTTGTAGAAAAATGGTTAAACCTTATAGAAGGGTATTTTTTTTTCCATAACTTTTTTGATAGAGAAAATATTACATTTTTTCTCCTTAAGGTCATCCCCCATGTAAAAGATTGGTGGGAGACTTTATGTGAGCAAAAGGAAATAGAGGAATCTACATTACTTTTAGTCGCACCCACTTGGGGTTCTTTTAGGGAGGTATTTAAGGAGAAATACTACCACGTTGGAATTTATGATGACTTATATACAATATGGACAACAATGCAGCAGGAATGGGACCAAACAGTGCCAGAGTTCACCAATGTCTTCCATACCTTGCGCACCAAGTTGGGTATCAAATAATCTAAGTGAATGTAGTGATCAAGTACTGTGGCATTTTTCATATATACATCCAAACATAAATGGAGTTTCCATACATCTCATCCTTGGGCGCGACCTATCAATACACTGTCAAAATCGAGTAGAAGCTTAAACAAAAGACACAACAGTTTGGGTCTGCGAACCCCTCACAGCAGAAGCAGGGCAAAGGCAGCCCTAACCTGCAGAACAAAGGATAGAGAAAGGATGGAAAACCTCAAGACAACTAGTCTAAGCCACAAACAAAGAAGGACAATGGGAAGACAAAGAAAGACACTAGGAAGTGGTGAGAGTTCCATAAGAGCCCCTGACATAACACTGTTGAATGTCTCTCAAAGAAGTCATTGGTGGATGAGGTGAAATCCTCTAAATTAGATGTGGGTTTTGACTGTGAGTTATAACCAGAAAAAGGGAGACGAATCATTGATGCAGCACCCAGTGCCATCGTTGCTACCACCAAGATCCATCCGGACAAACTTGATGAACCAAAGGAAGGTGAGTGCCGCTTTCATTCACAAATGTGGTTGAAATTTACTCTGCTACACTTCATCATTGACAACAATAGTCAGAAGAACCTCATCTCAGCGGAGTTCATCAAGCAGTTGGCTCTGCCGACAACATCACACCCACAACTGTACACCATCAGATGGCTCTGCCAAGGGAGAGATCTCTACGTCAACCAACAATGGCGCTTTCCCTATGACATCAATCCCTTCAAGTATGAGGTATTGTGTGATGTCACCCCTCTTGAAGTTTTTGATCTTATTTTGGGATAACCTTATTTACAAAAACATTATGTCGTATATGATTCTAGGCCTTGTAGTATTATTATTACTTTGGACATGAAATTGTACAAGATACTCAAGGTAGTCCCACCTACTGCCATTTCCTTGATCTCTTCCAAGCAATGCAGGAAGGTCATCTCTCAGACCAGTAAGTTTGTATTCTTTGTGATTCGCGCTCAAAGTGAGTGGAAGATTGCAACCATATATGTGGCCTCAATGACAGGTCTCTCCACACAGTAGAATAAATTGGATAAGCTTGTGGAAGAATACAAAGACATCTTTTCCTCACCCACTAGGGTACCTCTGCACTGTCAGGTCAAGAATTCAATCGATATGACCCCTGACGCACTGCTACCCAATGGGCCAATCTGTCGCTTTTCTTTGTCATAAAATGAGGAAATCAAGCGCCACATCCAAGAGCTAATCGAAAAGGGGCACATCCAACCAATCTCATCACCTTGTGTAATCCCAATCGTACTTTTGCAGAAGAAATATAGGACCTGGAAACTATGCATTGATTATCAGGCCCTAAATAAAATCACAATTAGGAATCAGTACCCAATTCTCCAAATTGAAGATCTCCTTGAATAGCGCAAGGGGGCCAAATACTTTAGTAAGATAGATCTGAAGTTTGGCTACCACCAGGTCACAATAGAGAAAACCAATGTATGGAAGAATGCCTTCAAGTCCAAATAAGGTCTTTTTGAATGGTTGGTCATTCCCTTTGGCTTGAAGAATTCCCCAACAAATTTCATGAGGATGATGGACAATATTTTTTGTCCTTTCACCAATTCTTTTGTGGTGGTGTATTTAGATGACATCCTCATCTTCAACAATATTTGGGTGGAACACTTGCAACATATTCAATAGGTTCTGCACACTCTGAGACAACACAAGCTATATGAAAATTTGAAAAAATTTTCCTTCGGCATGAACAAGGTCCAGAACCTAGGCTACATTGTTGATGAGCATGGGGTGCATGTCGATCCAACCAAGATCCAGGTCATTTGTGACTAGCCAGGCCCGACCACACTCATTGAGCTTTGAATCTTCTTAGGCCTTGCCAATTTCTATTGTAGGTTCATGTTGGTATTCTCCCACATTGCATGGGCCCTTATCCAAGTGACTAAAGGTGGTGGAAAGGAAAATTTCATGTGGGGAGAGTCACAAAAAAAAGTGTTTGATGATTTGAAGCAACGCTTGTGCTCAACCTCGGTGCTCTCGTTACCCAACTTTCTACAACCTTTTGAGATTGAGACAGATGCTTCAAACTATGTTGTGGGCACAATTCTCACTCATCATGGACATCATGTGGCCTATCATAGTGAGACGCTATCAGATACCATATGTAAGTACCCCACTTACGACAAAGAAATGTACTCCATTAATATACAGGCCTACTGCTAGTGGAGGCATTACATTCTCGGGAAGGAGACAATCATCCACATTGATCATAAGCCTCGGTAGTTCACGTAGACACAAGGAAAATTGTAGAATGACCACCATCAAAAGTGGTCCACATAATTGTAGCAATTCCATATCAACATCAAGTATAATACAGGGAGCACCAACCGCATCATTGAATGCCTTAGTGGACCTTCAATTGTAGCTCTAACCATGGTGCTACACTCCTATGGACATGAGACCTCTGGATGGCCCCAAATATATGATATAGATCTTAAATTCTCCACTACCTACCCATATGTTGGGCACAAACAAAACTGTCATTGATTTCCATCTTCAGGATAGGTTGTTGTGCCATTTGGTCCATCTCTGTGTCCCATTAAGAGAGTGAGCAAAGTTGATTTGGGAATATCACTGCATTCGGGTGGTAGGACACTTCGGTGTAGAAAAGACAGTGGCAGTCTTGCAACAACATTTCTATTGGCCGAAACTTCGACAAGATGTCAGCAAGTATTTCAGGTCCTGCCTGGCCTATGCCATTTCCAAACTGGCCATTAAGAAACAAGGAATGTACACCCCTCTACCTACTCTTGACAGGCCCTGGGAATCCATCTCGATGGACTAAATGTTGGGAATTCCTTCTACCAAGCAGGGAAATGATTGTTTTTTTGTGGTTGTTGATTGATTTTCCAAGATGGCGATTCTGGAAGAGAATCACAACGAAGGCCACTGCCAAGATATTCTTTGAAAGAGTGTGGGTACATTTTGGTATACCATAAACCATCATCTCACATCGGGATAGATGTTTCCTCGACACATTCTGGTTGAGCCTCTGGTCACGGATGGACACCAATCTTACCAAATCCACTACCTTCCACCCCCAGACGGATGGCCAAACTGAGGTCGTCAACATGATGATCGTGCATATCTTGCGCAAGTACAATTCCAAGAATTTGTGAAAATGGGATGAGAGTATTCCCTATGTTCAACACAGTTACAATAGAGTCATACATAGCTCAACCGACCACATCTTGTTTCAGTTGGGGTTTGGATTTCAACCATTGGGTCCCATGGATGTTGCACTACCCATTGCATCCACACAAGGTGAATCATCCCATGCTCAAAATGAAGCTGACAAAGCCACCCACTTTATTGAACAAATCCAACATATATTCCAACGTGTTCAATATATTTTGCAAGAGTCCAATGCCAAGAACAAGCAACGCCATGATCAACAACGAGTGCCACACAAGTTTTAGGTGGGAGATAAATTTTGGTTGCACTTGTAAAAAGAACGCCTTACAAGACCCTATTGGAATATTCATCCACTTCACTATGGACCTTACACCATCATCAAGGCTATGGGTGATAATGCTTTTGAGCTCAACATTCCCCCCTTCCTTGGTTTGCACCCAGTGTTTAATGTGGACCTCCTTCGGTCATGCTTTCCACCATTATTGGACACCTCAAAGATAGCAGAACAATTGAAACCAACATAACTCAATCTTGACTGCATGGAATGGGAATCTAATGATTATATCATAAGCACATAGGTCAATGGTACTCACCAACATAAGCTTTAACTTTATCATGTTGTCAAAGCAAGGCAACTCTTGCACCAAGGCAAGTGGCTCATCGGGGGCCAAATTTCACAGATATTTCCTCATCTAATGGGGGAATTCAATGCAATGGAGACCATTTATTCCTAAGGGGGAAGGATATTCCAGGTGGATATCAGTGACTACCCACCTCTTCCAACTAGCTCACATACAATTTTCATCTTGGCAGTTTTTTTCTATCTTTTCGGGTCCTAAACTTATGGGGTCGTTTTGAGGCCCTAAACAACGTCTTTTGGGCTCACCACAGTCACAGTGTAGATAGAGATAGAGTGTGATGGAAAATTTTGTATTCCTCGAATAAACCTTTCCAATGGGATATCATGCGCCTAAAACAAAGATCATTTGAAAAAGTTATGACCCCGAGAAGTTGATGTACCAACTTACCCCATCGGGGCCCACATGACTTTTGGCGCTTCATCTCCTAGGGTTAGGTTTTTGGTTGTCTATGGTTTTTTGATTACTTATTGATGATAAAAAGGCCCGAAGGCCTCATTTTAATGTTCTCAAGTGAATGTGCATAGCTGCCACATCTTTTCTCAAAGATTAGCTACCACCATTCGAGAAAGATTGTTTCATTCTGCATTTTACAATTTCAACATATTTCTTTATTGAATAGAAGTTAAGTTTCACTATATCTTTGTTATTGTTCATTGTATATATTTTTTAATGTTATAGATATGCGTTTCATTTCATTCCGCTCATAAATCAGGATCATTATGGAGGGCCCTTGGATGTGTCATAATAACATTGTTGTCATGTCGGCATGGTATGAGAAATTATTTGTTGATGAGTCTGCATAGTTGTATTGTGAGGTTTAGATCGAGTTATTGAACATTTCAACAGAGTTCTGGGATTTCTTGGAATGCATATTGACCCATCTGAGGCAATTTATTTGACATAAGGCCCAATACTTTTTACCCCCGCATCCTTAGAAACATATTTTCCTTCGAGCCAATCTATTCCAATATCTGAAAGATATTAATTCAACAATAAGGTCATTAAGAAACATGATAGGTATATCAACCTATTGAATACCTGCTTTTGGTGCCAAATAGAATTAGGGATTCCATGTTTCTATCTAAATACAATTCCTTAGATACCCCTCATGTGATATATCGAGCTTCACAGACCCAAGAGGTACCTTCTTATGGTAATAATAATGAATGGATTTAGAGGATAAAGAAGGATAATGAGGGTGGTGTCACCCAAGGTCTTGGTCAAGGGGGAAACCATTTTTGGGTCAATGCCCTCAAATATTACCACTGTATCCATGGGGAATGAACTTTATAGCTACTCTTAGGCCACTCTTCCCCATGTGGGCTGATCCAAAATGGATCCAGACCGACGAATGGGTGTAAGACTCAATATTTATAATATTAAATTGACAATTAATGAAGATCAATAAACCTTCTAAAGAAATATAAATTTGAAAGTCTAATAGAACAAAAAAAAATGAAATGAGAACATGAGAGGAAAATAAAGAATTAAATGTAATTTAAAAAATTAAACATGAGGGAAGGTTGAGGTATGGGAAACGAAGGGTCAGGGCTGTTGACCTTCCCGCTACCCCCCATCTCTCGTTATTTTTTTACCTCACTCTCATTTGAAAAGGTTCTTTTTTTGGCTGAGAGGGGAGATACAGGAAGGGAAGAATACATTGCAACCATAGATTTCCATAATGAAAAGACTGAGCCCCATTCAAAGCTGGTTTTTCCCATTTGGGTTTCCAGTGAAAAAATTATGATTTCATTAGTGATTGGTTGTGTTTGATTTATTATTTTGAGCATTAGTTTTCTATTTATTTCATTTTTGAGATGAGATATGGATTCCCATGTGTTTAATTTATTCCTATAATTGGGTTTTAATGAAAATAAAGAACCATGACCGCTCTCGACTGTTCATCATCCATTTCCCATCAAATTTGAAGATTGATGGATATTAAAATTAGTTCACTAGTAAATGGTGATATTTTGACGACCCTTTTGATGTTTTGTCGACATGATGTTGTCGGGATAACAACAAATATTGGTCCCTCCAAACGTCGTTTCTGGTACTGTCTCAATTTTGAAAAAAAATTATGTGTCTCCCTTTCGACGTATCTAATGGACATGTGTCTTCGAAGCCTCATTTTTACAGTGATGGAAAAGGAATATGTACTACGACAAAAAATGTCAACTCAATAGAGATGAACCAACATCATTTTAGATCTTAAGCGATGATGAAATAATTCATCGTAATATAGATGCATGAAACTATGCATCGACGAATTTTCCATAGCGGTGATAGTTTCTACTGTAGGAGAAACATCGACAGTCAGGAAAATGCAATAGAAGAAGGCATCATAATACAGATGCCTTAGCATTGATGAATTTACCATAGTGGCAATGGTTTCTATTGTTGGAGAAGCGTCGACAGTTAGACGAATGCAACGAAAGAAGGCATCGTAATAAATATGCCTTAGCATCGGTGAAATTTCCATAGCTACAATGGTTTCTACCATTGGAAAAGCGTAGTAAGTTAGACGAATAGGTCGTCGCAAGTCAGAAAAATAGGTCGTTGAAAGACATACACACTGTAAGTATTTTTAAAAAAAGATATAAGCACTAAAAATTTGTGAGAAAATAAATATGGTTTCATCAAGGATTTTCAATGATCATCCTTGCATCTATTAATTACATGAAACAATTGTCTTTATTTCCTCTCAATCTAAAACTAGCATGATGGTATCATTTCACCACTATGTGGTCAAAACTGTTGGAGATGAATTATCGGAAGTTAAACCACTATGAGAATATCTAATAAGGCACCTTCTTGAGACAAGATAACATGAAGAAGATACCTTATACAATACTAACAATATGAATATGGATTTCCAACCTAACATCTGCAAAATTTATGCAATGGATTAAATACCTTTCAAGGGAGAACAACAAAATATTTCCAAAGAAATGCACTTTCTAAACTCAAACAAAAAGCATTACAAATGTGATATTGCAACACCAGAGCCATTGAAATGACTTTGATTTGTATGTCTCATCCAAAAGGGACTGTAGATAATAACACTAATGAGATATTTAGCATTGAAAATGAATGTGTAATAATAAAAGTAGAGCTGACATGCACCAGTTTGGAAATAGAGACATCTAGAAAACAATGTCGACCTATTAAAGATGCAATGCCCAATTTGAGTTAGGCACCATAATTTTTTTGTATTTAGCAGTAGGGTCAAGTTTAGGAATGATTGACAAATTTAAAGAGGAAATCCATTATTGGGTTGGCATAGTTTTCACTAGAGGGAGATCTGTTAATATTATGGTAGCTACGAGAGGTATTTACCTCCATGTGTGAACCTGACGAGAATAGAAGACTCTGGAAAGCAAGAGAAAACCCTAATGAGTTGGCTAATAACCCTAGAAGTCTTGTTGGATTAAGAACATAGTTTATATTAGGTTATTAGCCTCCAAGAGAAGAAGTCGGCCAGAAATAATAGTAATAATATATTGAACAAACACATATCGAGAAGGAGAAGTCGGCCCCAACAAATCTGGTAGAACCAGTATAAATACAGGGCGTCAGTTCTCGTTTGACAGCATCTCAGAATTGCAGTTCCCAGTTTGGTGTGCGCTGCAGTTCCCAGATTGGTGTGCACATGTGGAGGAGAGCTGCAGGTGTAGCTGCTGTAACTATCAGTTTGGGTGTTTCGCTTGGACTATCTCTTGGCTAGGGTTTTGACTATCTGATCAGCTATTGTTGGTGCGCTATCCTTGGAGGAAGATGCGCTACACCTTGTTTGGTTATCTATCCTAGGGTTTGCTTTCGGAGTAATTCTCAGTCAAGGTTAAGGTGCTCGGAGGGTGGCTTCGGCCTATGGTTGGGTGATGAGGGTATCGTCAATGGTAAAACGAGCACACAATCTTCTATATTCTAACAAGTTATGGGCCCACACCTCCTTCATTCAGTATAAACTCTAGAAGGAAACATAGCCCTATGATATTGAGCTCGTTGAGGAACTGTCGCTAGGGTTACTAGAAGAAGCAGCTTCCAAGACACTGTAGCTAGGGTTACCAGCAGAAGCAGCTTCCAAGACACTGCATATAGGGTTACTAGCAAGTGCAATTGTAGAAACCCTAAACCTCTTGTTGAGGGACCTTTAGTGAAGGGATTGACCTAATCTCTGGATAGGTTAGTGCATCCTAGCCCAGCGCATCTCCTAGTACTCTCAGAAATCCAAGACGTGAAGTTTGAATTTTTGGTCAAATCTAGGGTTTGACCAAGTCAAGCAAGCCATGACTAACTCTATGAAGTCTGAGAACAAGTTAGATGGATCCTATAACTTCAGAGCGTGGAAGACAAGGATTGACCTCATCCTTGTCAAGAATAAAGTGTTGGATATCGTGAAAGGAAAGATCATGAAGCCAGAGTTTGAAGAAGGAAAAGAGAAGGAACTGCAGAACATTGCAGCTATGGAGAAGTTCAAAGATATTGACATCAATGCCATGAGTATCATAGTGGATTCCATAAAATACCACTTGATACCCTACATCTCCCATCTTGACTTATCGAAGAAGATGTACGATGCCCTAACAAATATCTTCTCAGTCAGAAACATCGGACAAGTTATGAGTCTGAAGAATGAGCTATGTGACATGAAGATGAATGAGGATGATAGCATAACATCATACTTTGTAAGGATCTCCCAGTTAAGAGATCAACTACAAGCTATTGAAGAGATAACTTCAGAAAAGGAATTGGTGAACATAGTACTCAATGGTCTTCCCAAGACTTGGGATGCATTTGCCGCAAGCAAGAACACAAGGAAGGAGTATCCGACATTTGAAGAACTTTGGACTTGCTGTGCTCAAGAAGAACCAAGGATCAATACAAATGAGAAACCCCAAAAGAAGTACGACGATCAAGCTTTCACAGCAAGATTCAAGAACTTCAGGAACAAAAGGAAGGTTGGTTCAAGGAGAAAGCCAAGTCAAGAGAAAGACATCTCAAAAGTACAATACTTCAACTGTCAAAAGTACGGTCACTACAAGAATCAGTGTCCCGAGCTAAAGAAAAGGAAGGAGAAACACAAAGCATCGATTGTCGAAGAAAAGGAACCTACAAAGAAGACTAAGCCGGATGGAAGAGACTTCTTCTTCTAAAAAGGTAACAAGACTCTTCTTATTCCTTGTTTGCATCATATCTGTACATACCTTGTTTGCATCGTCCCTCTACATATCTTGTATATCTATCTCTTGGAAGATAATGTGTTCCAAGAGGAACTATATCTATGGAAGATAAAACAAGATGGAAATGGATGTCATTAGATAATACAAATCATGTGGAAGTTATTAAATCAATCATGAAGAAACTCAGTAGAAGCAAAGACAGAAAGAAGTCAGCAATTGAGAGGAAATTAGAAAAAAACTTATGACGTTTTGTAGAAGACAAAAAGATGGAAGCGTGGACTCTGTTAGACAAGAGATCCAATTATATAGTGCAGAAGACAATAAGGATGTAGATGGAAGCGTGGACTCTGTTAGACAGAGGGAGCCGATTATATGCACTCTTACATGAAGCAAGGGTTAGGAGGGAGATAATTCTATGATAAATTGAAGATGATGAAATATGTATATCCATGGTAGCATCCATGAAAGACAATACGTATTCAGTTCAACCGCAGAAGGAGACTTCTTCAAAGAGAAGCCTTAAAGTATTCCTGGTTGTCCATCCAAATCCATGATTCTATGATGAAAGGAAAAAGTGGAATCTCTAGGGCATGGAATCTATAAGAAACTCCATGGACCCGACAACTAAAGAAAAACATGAAGAAGAACGTGAAGATTCCAAGAAAGAAAGAAAATCTAGAACAACCAGTCATAATATCAAGAATCACAAGATTACCAACCTGATATGAACTCACTAGAAGAAATCAAGCAGAAGAACTGAAAGTCGTGATGAAGAATGGTGCATGGAAGACTTATGAATAAAAGAATTGCAAAATCTAGAACCAGAGGTTCACCCAGATGGAGGGAGAAGACTATGATGATTACTTGCTCCAGTACACCAGACATATCACTACATGAATCTTTATATCATCCGCAACATCCATGAGTTGGAATTCTACATCAGATGAATGCAAAGAATGTTCTCCAGAGAAATTGAATAAAGAGCGTATGAAGAGCAATCTCAAGACCTTGAGGCATACCAGAAAGAGACTCCTGTATGCAGATAGAAGAAGATAACTTGGTGGAGAACCTCCAGTGCATAGTAGAAGCATGGTGAAGATTTCCTATAACATCAGGATGACTACTCAGTAGATCAAATCTCATGACGACAGAAGAAGTGCCGCATGAATATGTTCTAGTTTTCCAACTATGATATACTCTATTGTTCAGATCTACATGAATCCTTCACAGTATTCCAGACTAAAGTACATTTGAAATCAAGCATTACATTATCCATGACGAAGTCCAGAAAGGAGAAAATGATTCTCCAATACATATCTCCACAGATGAGCATATAAGCAAACATTTTTGGTAAAGATTCTATCCAAGATGAAAGAGTTTGCGTACTCAAGCTTGAGCTCGTGGAAACAAATTCCTTCTTATTGAAAAAGAAAGAAACGACTCTCCAAGTTAGGAGGGAGCATTGAAAACATTATTGAAGACATTCATCTTTAAATTTGAAAAATAGTCCACCTTGGACAGATGCTTTCCTGTTCGGAAAGTGGATTGAGAATTCTGACGGACAGTCACTTCCTATCGTGGTTAATGTAGGAAGTAGTCTAATTGTTGATGTATCATAGACGATGACTTCCCATTGTAGTTAACATGGGGAGTGGTCTAGGGAAGTCTCTCTTCTTGAGGGTTACTCAAGAAGACTGGCCCGCCTCGTCGGACAACGATTTCTCCTTGTGGTTAACATGAGGAATGGTATGTTTTGGAGGTTGATGCAGGACAGTCTTTTCCTCTTGTGGTTAATGGAGGAAATGGTCTGGATAGACATTCCTTAGGGTTATACATTATCTCCAGGGCGCACTTTGATTAGTGTAGGAGGAATGGCCCAGGGTGGGGAATGGTCTAGGCTCAACAATCAAGGACAGACATTCCTTAGGGTTTATACATTCTCTCCAGGGCACACTTTGATTAGTGTAGGAGGAATGGCCCAGCGTGAGGAATGGTCCAGGACAGACATTCCTTAAGGTTTATATGTTAGAATAAAGCTTACTTTAGTAAGAGATAACTGTTGTAACTGTGAGTTTCAGCCATTACTGTTGTAACTGTGAGTTTCTAGGTTTACTATTATTAGCTAATCAGATCCACTTGAGTCAGTGATCTGCATGCTATAAATGTAACCCCCATTTGTTTGTTAAGCAATGAAAACGTTTTTGTGTTGTGTGAATTAATTCTTCCAATTTTAACTTGGTATCAGAGCTGGGAGGAGAAGGTGCGGACAAGCGAAAAATTCCCACAGGCCACTACAGCGTGAGGTGCGAGAACTGCATGCAGCGTGGAGTTTGAAAATCCGTGAGTGTGAAAATCTGTGGTTTATTTTCTGTGCATGCAGCGTGGTTTATTTTATGAATATGGTGTATTCCTAACAACTGCGTGGAGCTTGAATCGTTGGTGCATCTGCCGAGAGTTTGGGTGCATGCATGAAAAATCGGGTTCTTCTGCGTGAGAAAATCCTGTTGCATGAAAGTATGGAGTGTAATCTTGTGCATGTGTGAGAGTCCAGCGCGTGGAGAGTCGAGCGTAACTGTGAAATGAAGAGCGTGGAATTTGCATTGTTTGATTGGAGTTTGAAGAGCGTGGTATATTCCAGCGTGGAGTTTAAGGTTGGATGAAAATGCATGCGTGAGTTTAATTCTTTAAAGATATATGAAGGAAGGTGAAGTGGAATTTTGATTCAATCACGATGTGCATGCATGAGTGTGATTTGAATGCGTTGGATTGTTGAGAGTGAGGAAATGGCCATCGAAAATATTTCAGTGTTTGGTATCTCGGTGTGGATA
>JASDQU010295762.1:0-11096 GCA_032191745.1 Picea mariana | reverse complement strand
TGAAATGCAAATCATTAGTCTGGATGAATCTTTAGCATAGCATGGAAAACCCCTTGATAATTTTTATTCAAGCACTAGGTATGGTGCCAATGCTTATAGTGGTAGTAGTATGCAAAATAAAATCAAGCAAGTAAATTTCTGCATTTGTTTATTTGTTTTCAAATGGAAATGGGCAAATCACTAAAGAATACAAAACCGAAGTTACAAGTTTCAATCATCATATATAAGCCTCCATTTTCTCCATATGAAAACAATTTTCAATCTATGTGTGAGAAAGTAAATGAGAAAAGTAGGGTTCAAAAATAGTTGCCAATGAGAAAATGAATCTTGTTCTACAAATTGATAGTCATTTTTCTGCATGTTGAGAGGGTAGGGGGGACAAAACAACATCTGCTAGTGTGAGAAACATACCTTATTATCCTTCTTGACAATGATCACCTCGCAACTGAGAGAAGTGTTAGAACCATTCCTTGCACGAAGAAATACTATAGAAAAATCCTTCATTAACACGAGAATAATAAACTGAAAATCAAAACCATAAATGATATATTTAGATCTTAATCAGGGGATGAATGGACAATAAATCAGTGCATGCATTTATATTTCACTTTATCGTATGGGATCCTCTAAACCCAAGATCATGTTTGTGGGTGATGTTTTTTGCCAATGTCTCAAGACACCCATCCTTGAGTAGAAGGTAGTTGAAAGTCTGACTGAAGCATATCTCAATCAAAGTTGATCGATTGCTAGCATATTTTCAGGGTTCGTAAATCATAATTACTTCTTGGGTTCTCTTGGACGATATTTATGAATCCCAGGGGGGTGATGATTTATCCATCACAATATTATGTTTTACATCAATTTGAGGCTATGCAAGTTTGTTTTTGAGGGATGGTGATGTTTTGAATAGATCTTCTAGTCCTGCTGTCAGATTATTCTTAGCTGCCACCAACTCTTGGATTACCTTTTTCTTTCGGCTTTATTGCTTCATAGGGTTGAAATGATGCCCATGATTTATATTCTTCTTGAGAGGATGCTCCATACTACTTGGTGGAGGATCTTCGATATTGAGGAGGTTGAAAAGATCGTTGGCTAGATCAGTTTTTGGAGCATCAACAACAGATAAATTCTATAGACTTTGCAATGGACCTTTTGGATTTGCAATGACTGGAACTGTAACAAGAGTCAATAGTATTGATGCGATTTTCCAGGAGGTTCTGATGGCATGGTTACAGATGTAGAAGTAGACTGATGATGATACGAAGATTTTGATGACCCTGCATGATCACTTGGCCATGAGTGAATGCTCCCAATAACTGCACTATAATTTTCATGTGCATATATTGCCATAAACCGTTGCCAATGTCTAAATAAGGATCATTGCTGCAAGTAGTTGTGATCGTAGAGATCTGGGTGGCACCATCCAATGTAAAAAATGGGATCCTTATATCAATAATGAGATCTCATCTATAATGAGTAAATTAGTTTTGATCCCACCCAGTTTTAGCTAGATGAGGTCTATGTGAAGAACGCAAAAGTTTCATTAAATGGTGATCTCCACTAGAAGATATGAATGCAAAAGATAGATAGATCTACTCTTGGGACAGAAATCCCAGCATAGATTGCTACAACATTGGTTGTAGCCATAGAAAATCCTTATTCCCATCTCCTTCTAGAAAGAGCTAGATCGTTATTTCATTTTGTTGACCATACCGCGGAACATATGGTGGAGAACGCCCTTTCTATTGCTCAATCTTGAGCTATGATGACGAGTTTTCATGGGAAATGTCATGGCTTTGTTTGGAGGCAGAAGAGTTTTGCAATATCTATGGACTTGCTCAGTGTTTTCAGTGATTGTCACAAGGACGATTTGGATGGACCGAGCCTGACATATATTTTTAAGACTCTTCAAGACTCTTCTTACTCGCCTAGGTTGTTCAATTATGTTTATCATTAATACATGTGACATGTAAGCCATTGGAAGTAGCCTGTGTTCCTACCTTGAAGAGGCAACTCGTGCATGGTTGTCACATAAAATTCAAAATCGGCTCCCAAAAATCATATATGCATAGTGTTGCTCTTACCTGCTCCTGCTTGGGGCCGTCCAAATGCCACCAAAATCGACTTCCCTGAACATTTATTAACTTCGTCAGAGTTAGGAGTTACATCATTTTAATATTTTTCTTTTCAAGAGAAATTTATGCTCGAGCTTGTTTGAAGGGAAATGGAGTCAAGTGTGATCCCTCATGTTGTTATTAAACTATCATACAAACCTTACAAACCTGGTGCATGAGAGTTCGGGGGAGAATATGGCACTATCCTAAGGATCCCTAAGGAGATCTGGTAGGCTTTTCGTTTGCATTCCATACTCTGATGGAAGGTTATTCATGTAGGTCCCCTTAGGGAACAATCAAAGTATTAAAAATGTTTCTCTGTCTACCTGTGGCGAAGGCCTTGCCTTACTTCCCTTCCTGCTTGTAATGTAAGTAATAAAATGAAGAGGGAACAAGTCATTAGTGCTTTCATTATATATACATAATTTATCATGAGAGAAGTAGGGAAAACTATGAACACTGTTGGAAAACTAAGGTGGGATGGTTTTATATCTATGTGAACAGGCCACATGTTTACTTACTTCCCCATCAGGTTTTAATAGACAAATAGTAAGTCTCTATCTCCATTGTTTCAATAAAACACCTAATTCTTCCATTCAGACTCTTGGCTACATTCATAATTTGGTCAGACTCACCAGACTTACATTCATATTTTTGTGTCCTTATGTGTGAGGCCCAGCCTTAATGGAGTTACTTCCTTGGATTGAAAGCACAATTTTCTAGGTTTCCCACCACACTTTGTCGAAGTAGAACATAGAAGAAGTTGTTTCTCTCTAGATGGAAATATCTTGAAGTGATTTTTTCTCACTTGATTTTTGGTAGGAAAAGAAGGTAGGTTATGCATGGTCCTTGGCTGAGCTGCATGGCTTTGGTATCGGCCCAATCTTGAGATCCTTTAGAGAATCGAACATAGTTTATCGTTCTCATCGAAATCATTAACACACTTGTTTGTTCATGGAGGTCCATTTATCCTTCAATAAAGATGTCCATCTATACAGAGTTCTGTCATATTTTGAAAAGAGATCCATTGCAATAACCACTAGCTCAGAGTAACAAGAAACCTGGCAATAATTTTCCACCCCAGCACAAATTACGAATTTGAGTTCATCGTTCTCCTATAAATTATTAACAAATTCGGTTGTGCATGGACATCCATTTTTTATTTGTTACAGATGGCCATCTGTACAGAATTTGGTCATACTTTGTAAAAAGAGCCATTGCAATAACCACAGTTTGGTCATATTTTGTAAAGAGGGCCACTGCAATAACCACGTGTGGCATGTCAATAATTATTTAAAATCAAAGATATTAAAATGAAATCACGTAAAAGGTGTATGCATCCAAAGTGGTGAAATCAACTTATGTATCCCTCCTGTGAATAAGAAATTGGTTTATCAGTAAACGACTCATCCCTAACCAAACAAAGAATATTCATTTCATTTTATCAATGATTAGGCTCATTCAATTTCTTTAACACTAATATTTGTGAATATTTTTAAACATATTTTGAAGAAGACATACTTAGTAACATAGAAAATAGAGAAACGAAGATAGAGTGATATTTGTGACTATCCTCATTAAACTTGTTAATGCGTTTAATTAAGACTAATTGGATTTATCAATATCAATTTTAATTAATTTCATGTGTGTACTGATGTTGACACATTGTATTTCCCATTTTGTAAGTAGCCCCAACTACTAGTCATTTATTTATGCATGCACACTTGGCTTTCTCACCAACTGACCTTGGACATCCCCTGAAAACATATTAAAAAACCAAGCAATTATCACATATATGTTGTTAACCTTTTGTGAAATATAATATTAATAGCAATTCGTTCTCAATATCAATCCCAACTGTTTATGTCCATGGTTTTCTAAAGTGGTATTTAACAATATAAGAGCATTATACTATAAGAAGCAGTTTGTTCAAATTTAAAAACTAGAAAAAATAAAATTTTCATTGCACACGTCATCATTGATCTTCCAATTGATTTAACCTAGTTGTACAGTGGCATAGTTTTCACTATATTCTCATTCATTAAGATAAGTGCAAAGTGACTATCCTATCATATTGAAAGAATTATAGTAATTATAACCATTAAAATGCCCCGGAACCTAACCTAATCTACCCTCCCAACAAACCACATAATGTTTGGCAGCTATGGGAAACTTGAGCTCTGTCGATATTTGATAACCCTACTAAGTCTTTCAAGGTTTTCATGATTATAACACAACAAATTTGAAATAATTTAACATGTATATTGAGAGGACTAAGTACATCTTAAGACTGAAAATTAATTGCAAAAAATGTAGCGGAGAGGAAAACAAGCATACACACACAATTCTGCGATAGTTATTACAAGTATCCAATTTATTTTGGTTGGTTTCTTTAATATCTCCATTACTTCATAGATAAAAGAATTTTTTCCTAACTTTAACAAGGTTGCGTGGCAGCGCAGTCCCTGCCAAGGAGGTTAGAAAGAAAATTATGGAAAATCGGGTCGAATTGTAAATGAAACAAAGTGTTTGGTGAAAAATGTATATCAGGGAAATGTTCTGCAAAATGTATATCACAGAAGATAGGGCAAAAGTAAATGACGGTCGGTAGGCACAACAACATCTAATTTTTGAAAGTATATAGCAAACCTAATTTTTTTGAAAGTATATAACAAAGTAAAAAAATTGTTAACAGTGCAAGATTAAATTTGGAAATTTAAATGCATTTTCCATATGGACTGGTGAAAGATAAAAATATATGTCGACATAAAATTAATAGGAGGTAAGTAATATAAAAATTTAAATGCATTTGTGAAAATGGGGTATATGTAAATGACGCTTGCATTGTTGAACACCATTTATTTTGAAATATATAAAAAAAGAAAAGTGTGTAACATATAAAAGAGTAGATGCATTTGCCATACATACTGCTGAAGGATATGAATAAAAGTCTAACATATTAAAAAACAAATGCATTTGTTATACAGAATGCAGAAAGATAAGAATAGAGTCTGTAACATATAAAAATTTAAATGCATTTTTGATTTCAAGTATGTCCAAAAAATGAAAGCTTGTTACATACTACTGCAAATTTTGAAATATATCAAAAAATTAAAGTCTTACAAATAAATTGGAATTTCAGTGTGTTTGTCATGTCGACTGGGATTAGGGCTCCCGTAGACCATTAGAGAAATATGTACAAGAAACGGGATTGTGGAAAGAAGATAGAGTACAATAGCTACAAAAGAAAATAAATGGAAAGGTATAAGTGTTTGCCTATACATCTGTATTTAAGAAAGTGGAATAACCGGGTTGAGAAACAAAGAAAGATGTGATGACTAAACTTACAGTGAGGGTACATATGAGTGCTTTGGATATTTTCTTGCAGTTGTCGTTTCATTGATGTCGGCAACGATTGCGTTTTCAAAGATGTTCTCCATGGCTGTTGGAATGCCGAGAACTACCTGTTGTCTTTCGTTGGCGGCCTGTTTCAATTGCCTTTCGACCCATTATTCAATGTAGCTTCTCATTGGGGCGACGTTGATCTTATTCCATATTTTGATGTTAAAAAATTTGTTTTCTAATTACTGGAATTTGATAGAAAGATTAGAGAGAGCCTGATGAATTTCCTCATTCTGTACTGCATATTTGACAAGTCAGTCATGGACATGAGCTTGATCAAATTAAAGGATACTATAAAACTTTTCCAGAGACAAGGTATTCAACATAGCAACCTGTTTATCGAACTCTTGCCTAGCTAAGGGAAAGGATTTTGCAATTAAGAGGGGGTCTTGGAAGTCGTTGGTTTTCCCTGCTAAGTCTATATTTGACATCTTTGTGAATAATTCATCTTTCTTCATTATGGCTTGTTCACATGACCGAACAATGAGACGTAGTTTCTTTACTTTTTGTTTCCAGCATGCATTCAATTGGCCAATCTAGTTTTTGGATGGAAGATCTTCTTCTCTTCTTTTTGTTTCTGTCATATTGTTGACAATCTTGCCAAAAAGGATGACCGTTTTTAAAAATAAATTTTCTTCATCTTTTAATTTGGCTTGAAAAATCTCAAGCAAGCTATGTGCCCTGGTTCCATGGAAAGTGATGGTTTGTGATCTTTTCCATGCCTGGGTAACCAGTTCCATTCTTTTTTCAATATTGTTCTCCACATATCCTTTACAGGATGCGAGCAGGGTGGAGGATGCTTTTACATTGGGTGCAAGGGTGCCAGGCATGGCCATTGCCAAAGGATCGACAAGCAATAATGAAAGCGTCTTCCAATTCCTTGACTCGGTCCTTCAGTTTGGCATTCTGGGTCTCGATGCGTCCAATGGAATCATGAAGTTCTTCTCCGATCACAGTGTGAAGTTGATAGATTTGGTACCGCCACATGTTGGCAACGCCAACCTCTGAACGAGATTTGCCTTTGATATTTTTAACATTTTTTTTCTCAAATATCAATCTTTTGCTCCAACTATCAAAAACAACGCTCTGGAACATGAAGGATTCATCTTCGTCAAAATTTTGGGTAACGGGTATGTCCATTGGATGGCTATGGTGGATGTTGTCATGGGGATGATCAAGGAAGGGGAACATGGCATCTGGATTAGTGTCAACTTCCATGTTCTGACTCTGGATTTCCATCTCTTTTGCCTGACCCACATTTTTTTTCTCTTCTTCTCTACTGGAAGCTTGTGAGAACTATCAATTTTAGAGTGAGGAGGGTCATTATCTCCTCCTCCATTTGAAGAACTCTGGGTTTATTTATTGCTGTGACGGGCCGTTGGAGTGAATCTCCAAGATGTCATACTTTTTGGAGTGGTATTTGCAGATTGAACACTCTTGTCACTGGGGTCTTTCCCCTGTTGCATGTACAATTTAGTGAATCTTTGCACTGTCTCTACGTCGTTGGTATCATAGGTAGGACCATCATTGTCTATGTTTTTGGGTAGGTGTTTATTTACAAAACAATCGTCGAGGCCAAGGGATTGTAAATTTTGTCTAAAAATATGATAGGAGTCGAATCCTCTTATGTCTTCATCATATCTGAGGTTGGAGATGCTAAAATGTGCCGTGAAATCGTCAATTTTGTTGACTTTTTTCAAGATGAACTCCCCTACTTTCCAAGGAAGAGGAATGAACTATTTTTTTTCTTCCTTTGGAATAGATGGAACCAATAGTTGTATTGGTGTACTACTTCTGCAATAAAAATTTTATCCTTAATGTGAAATGGAAGGAGACTAGGTTGTTCCATAGAGCCAAAAATTATTATGATAGTGTAATTATCCAAATGTTGGAGTGTCCCCTTATTGTCCAAAAAAAATAGTTGCTTGTTTAGATATGCGGGGAGCATTTTCTCCTAATAACAAAACTTTGAAAACAGACAGGAAGCCATTAAAAACCTCATAAAAATAGTGGGAAGCCTTGTTCTTCCACAAGGCCTGATACCAGAACGTTACTGGGTGGAATTCACAGTTGACTTTTTTGGACAAAGACAGTTGTGGAAATTGACAGGAATGTGCTATTGCAAAAACTAAATAGGATGACATATAAAATTTCTTTTCCCTTTTGTAGCTTGACAATTGGGAGGAGATTTCATGGGAAATTAACCTACCCCAATCAAAAAGGGATTTTTCGTTGGCTGTGAAATACAAAATATAAAGAGCCATGCAGGAAACAGTACCTATGGACTCCTGTCTTGTTATTCTTGTAAATAGCCAGGCAATTTCCTGAAATGGATTTCTAAATGAACTAACCTACATACTTGTAATATCTGCAGGAACTAGATTTAGCCTTTCCAAAAAATGTTATTCTTGTTTGTTATTCTTGTAATATATTATGGTCTATTAGCATTAAAACTTAATACTTGCATGTCTAGAAACAAGAATAATGATTTTGCTGCAACATTGTACATTGGTATTAGTAAGCACAAGATCTAAGAAGTACGAGAGCACCAAACCATGCCAATTAGAACATGCGTTAAACCTAGAAAAGAGGCAGCATGGAAGAGTGCAAGGAATTTTTTTTTTAATAGAAAATCCATTTAAAATAAAAAAATAAGAAAAACACTGAGTACTGTACATCTATGCTTAGAAATTGGACCCAGTTCTTCGGGCCAAAACATTGAAGGTATCTGCAACAAACATAGGCACGAGTTCTGTAGTATGCAAGATCCTTGGAGTTTTCTCGTCGATGAATCGTCCTCTATTGAAATTGATATTTTTCATAAGATTTTCCTTAGAAAGAAGGCAAAAATGGTTGCAAGGCAAGTGGAATAGCCCTTAGATGAAACCACCTCTGCATAGTCCAAAACAATTCAGTAGCATAGCTTGCACGTGCAATTGTAGAGGCCCAAATTAGTCCATTCTGGGCAGAAGGAGATGACTAGTAGGAAAATGCGTAGCAGGAGCAAGAGTTTTGGACCTGATGCCCGAAAATGTTAAACAATATTTTTTGGCTTGAAATATATCTCTGGGAGCATCAACATATCATTTCTTTACAATGAAACTCTTCCGCCCAGAACGAACTAATTTGGAACTCTAGAATTCCTACTTTCACGGTGCAAAGTGGTTGTTGCGTTCACCGTCAGTTTCTTTTATGAAACTCCTTTTGGTGTTGTCATGACTGTGATCACCGAGCCGAGAAGGTCCATTCATTATGGTTGATTTCAATTTGGGCATAGGAGTGGGAATATTCTCTGCATTTCCATCATCCATTGTCGTATCATCATCCATCAGATCATCTTCTTCTGGCTCGGAATTCATGACATCAACTTGTGCGATAACAATGACTGCAACTGGGCAGGTTCTCTGACTAGCCAGGGTTACGATGGAATTTTTTGGCTTGAAATATATCTCTCGGTGTACCAAGGGACCATCTCCTTTTTTGTTCCTGGGCGGAGGGAGATGAATAGTAAGAATATGGCCTGGAATAGTGGAACCTCTGGCCATTATGCCCCAATGTGTTTACTGTGTGTGGAGAGAACTGCTGCCAGAAGTTATTTAGAATTTCCATTTGGTTGAGACGATGTTTGAAATGAAAATCGGGGAGGGATAATATAAGCCTCCGCAAATTATGGTTTAATACGTATCAATGGAATATCTCCTCGAGCCTTTCGCTGATCAATGACAATTTCTAGGGTTCATGCAGAATGAGCCGTGACCATCAAAGCTCACTAATTGCACAATTAGAAAAAAGTGTGAACATAGTGGTGACGGCAAAAAGAGATTAAAAATCATAAAGTTCTTAAAAGCACCAACCCATCGGCACAAAAAAAATAAAATTGTGTGGCCTTTGAAATGAATACTTGGAAAGGATAACATTCTTGTGGGAAAATCTTAGTTTAATTCATACTAATGACAAATCTTATCCAGACTTCCGGGCATTAATGACAGTTTTAACGGTTGCTGCGGGATGGATACTAGCATCAAAGATTAATTATTGCATATTTGGAAACAAGTACGAAGGCAAAAGCAATGGCGAAACCGATTCCAAGAAATACCAAAGTATGAAAAGTGGTCGGGCAAAGATATACCCAGGGCACTTGAAGGGTCGATGGTTCTCGAACGCTTTGATACCTTCTTTTCAGGATCAGCTGAGCCTATGGACCCCCCAATTATGTTGCAAGCTAATCATTTCAGGGTCCAGTATGGTGAAAACCCCCCTTTCTTGATGACTTTAACGATGAACAACACATACCTTAACAATTGCATGCTAGATACAGGTGTTGGTGCCAACGTGATGTCTCTTAAAGTCATGCAACAAATGGGTTTGAAGGTCACTAGGCCTTACAGGAATGTGTGTGGTTTCGAATCTAAAGCAATACCCACACATGGTGTGGTTGAAAATGTTGAAGTACACTTAAAAGAATTCCTCAAGTAGACATTCCACATAAATATTATAGTGGTTGATGTCCCGGATGTATGGGGAATGTTGTTGTCTAGGAAGTTTGGTGCAATGATAGATGGGTCCCTTGAGATGCATCTCACCTTTTTGCGATTACCTTTGAAAGATGGGATGACCGGACGTTTACTCAATGTACCAATAACTGGAAATCATGTACAGGATATCGTTCCTCCCATAAATGACAATAAAGCGCAGAAAGATGTGATACAAACTCTTCAAGAATATTCTCCGGAAGACATGCCCTTTGCAACAGAAGAGGAGTTTGATCAGATTGAATGGCCTAAGAAAGAAGAATACCAGCAACTCCTAGATGAATTTTAGAACAAAGAAGTTGGGACAGTGAAGATATTAAAAAGGAAAAAGGATGAAGATGGCGTGCAAATCCACCCATCCCAACAAGAAGTTTTTGCAGCAGAGGCCCACCCACCTCCCTCAGTACAATACACCAGGGTTGTTCAAGGAGCAACCAAACACAAAATCAGAAAATACAAGGAGGGAGATTTGGTATGGATGTGGGATACTCAAAAAGGAGAGCCAACTAATGTGAAAGGAAGTACATAATCATGGCTCAGACCTTTCAAAGTCAGAATGGAATCAGTTGATAACTTGTACTATTTGTCCACTTTGGAAGGGAGAAGGCACCCCATCAGCGGGCACCTCCTTAAACCCCACCAAAGTGGTGGGACATGACTCCATAGGTAAGTATAGGTAGGCATTCTTCCGTGTATTATACCACTTGCATTTCATGTTAGTTTGTTTCCTCACATGCATATTGATTGTTTTATTTCAGTCATATACATATATTATATTTGCGGGGTGGAAATACCACCCCACCTTTTTTACTGATGCCTTTTTCGAGTCTGAGAAGGTCTGCAGGTTTTTTCCAGAGATGTTGAGGTTCTCATGCACTCTACAGTGAGCACATGTCCCCGAGTTGGAGCCAGATGTTATCCCCGATTTCTAGGGATAACTAGGAGATCATGTCTCAAGGCCCATAGGTCCTAGACATGGAGTACCGAGAGCAAGATTGACCTAAGCATGGCCCAAGAGGGCCTATCTTTCTTCTTCTTCATCGGACTT
>JASDQU010295758.1:0-14133 GCA_032191745.1 Picea mariana | reverse complement strand
CCTTGAATGGCCTGAGGAGGTGAGTTGCAACTATCAATAAAACTCAAACCAAGACTTGGATGCACAAACCGTCAGTTGCATTGGATCTGTAGCACTGAGTTTTATCTATTGGGGCTCTTAATCTATCATTCCTTTGACCGGAAAATCATTTGTTGGAGTATCTTCAACACTAGGGTTTTGGTCAATGAGGCATTGTGCAATTTCTGAAGAGGATGTCAATTTTCAAGAACATTGTGTAGGGTCTTTTTGGCTAGTGTAGTCATGTGGGCCTTGGCCAAACAGACTTGTCGTAGCTTAAGGAAGTCTGTTATGCTACTCGTTTTGGATTTTATGCCCCTGGACCAAATTGACCACATGTGTCTAAATGGCTTGAGGAGGCGAGTTGAAACTCGCGATAAAAATCAAACCGGAACTCAGATGCATGAATCGTCAGTTGCATTGGATTAAGAGCACCATTTTTTCGTTAGTGGGGCCCTTACACTATCATTCCATCGACCTGAAAACCATTTGTTGGAGTATCTCCGACACTAAGGTTTTGGTCAATGAGACATAGTGCAATTTCTGAAGATGAGGTCGATTTTCAAGAACACTATGCCAACATTTTTGGCTAGTGCAGTTGCATGGAAATTGTCCAAACAGACTTGTGGGAGCTTACGAAACTCTTTTTATGCTGCTTGATTTGGATTTTATGCCCTTGGACCAAATTGACCACATGTCCTTGAATGACTTGAGGAGGCAAGTTGCAACTATCGATAAAACTCAAACGAGAACTCTGATGCATGAACCATCAATTGCATTGGATCTGGAGTACCTGGTTTCAACTATTAGGGCTCCTACCCTATCATTTTGTCGACCGAAAAACAATTTGTTGGAGTATCTCCAACACTAAGGTTTTGGTCAATGAGGCATAGTGCAATTTCTGAATAGGAGGTCGATTTTCAAGAACACTGTGTCGAGTCTTTTTGGCTAGTGTAGTCACATGGTCCTTGTCCAAATATACTTGAAAGAGCTTATGGAAGTTCGATATGCTACTTTGTTTGCATTTTATGCCCCGAGACCAAATTGACCACATGTCCTTAAATGGATTGAGGAGGTGAGTTGCAACTCTCGATAAAAATCAAACCGGGACTCATATGCATGAACCGTCAACTGCATTGGATTAAGAGCACTGGGTTTCAGCTAGTGGGGCCCCTATGCTATCATTCCATTGACCGAAAAACCATTTGTTGTATTATCTCCGGCACTAGGGTTTTGGTCAACGAGGCATAGTGCAATTTCTGAAAATGAGTTCGATTTTCAAGAACACTCCGTCAAGCATTTTTTGCTAGTGTAGTCGCATGGGAATTGGCCAAACAGACTTGCGGGAGCTTACGAAACTCCATTATGCTACTCGGTTTGGATTTTATGCCCCTGAACCAAATTGGCCACATGTCCTTGAATGACCTGAGGAGGCGAGTTGCAACTATCAATAAAACTCAAACCGAGACTCGGATGCATGAACTGTCAGTTGCATTGGATTCGTAGCACTGTGTTTCAACTATTGGGGCTTTTACTCTATTGATCCTTATCATGTCGTCGGTGCCATGGGACAGTTGCTCTATCCTAATATTGTCCTGCAGTGATGGTATTCCTCCATATGCCTCTTGATTGGTTTCCTTTATAGTGCCATGTCGGTTCATAATAAGTGTGTTGATGTCCATACCCTTTCCTTGATGACTATTGTTTCTCTATATGGTGGAGATATGAAACAACTTTATGAATCAATCCTTTTTTCTTCAAATTTTCAATACGGTGTTTCTTTGAGTCATTGATCTCGTTGGATTGTTTTTTGTGTCCTTCTTGAGGCTTTGTTTAATGTCCTTCTATAAGCTCTGCCTCTGATGCAACTTTGGATTCTGATTTAACTTCTTTTCTTCCCCCCATTGGCCCTTCTTTCTTACTAAGAGACACATCTTGCAATGTAACTTTCTTTTTCCTGTACCAAAGTTTCACAAACTTATTTTCCCCATTAATATTCATTGTACCAATTGTTGCCATCCAAGGATATTCGAGAATAAAATCCACATCATTCATATCAATGGAAAAAAATCAAAATGCAATACATATTTTTCGATGGTGAGCTTCAAATATTTTAAAACTTGAATATTGTTACCCTCAATGTGTGTGTTCTTCATATTCTTTGTTTTAACTTGCAATCTATTGACCAACTGAGCATTGATAATAAAAAAATCTCGAAACTAGGGTTAATACAAGCAATGACCTTTTCTTTGTGAATACAACCATGAACCTGTAATACAGAGTGGCCATATAAACCCTTGGTGCTCTCTATATCCTTTTTTCTAACATGATACCACCTATCTAACAATACATTTTCAAATTCTTCATTGGAGACTGCCATCATCTCGCTATAGTTAAGTCCTTGTCACCATATGAGAGCATCTTCTTTGAAACCATAGTGTAAATGAGATTTCCAACTCTCTTTCCATAATGACTTGTCATTTTTGATATATTGTTCAATACTAAGACCATCATTTTTTTTTCCTGTAAACTACATCTTGCTTAAAAAAATTCAACCAAAAACTAGGGTTTTATAAAAATATAACTTATTGTGCAAATTGTGAGGTTTTTTTCAGAAAAACCGTGAAAAAATTGTTGAATTTAAAATGTTGATAACTTCACTTCCCTGACTTCGTTTCCCCTGATTTGTTTTTTAATTACAAATATCTGCAAATACATTCACCATGCACGATATCTAGAGAACAATGTAGAAAACCCACACTTTATTATTATGAAAACCCTTAGGATAGGAAAACACGATACAATAGATCATATTACTGAAGGGATCCACTCATGTTCACTTTCCTCTTCGAGGGGAAAACATCCTAATAAGATTGCTCATTACATTGCTTGAACCCCTTTATATAGTGCTACCAACTAACTAAGAACATTCTAGAGGAGGAACCTTCTAGTAATTCCTCTTACATTTATTTCATTTAAAATAGGCCTTATTTATTAAAAGTGACATTTATACATAACAATACTTATCTACTATTATTCCCCTTGGGTACCTCCCTAGGTACCCCATATTATTCCCCCTAGCTACACTACATTCCATACCCCTTATGGAAGCGTTGTCCTCGATGCTTGTTATGAGGGTGTACCACCATATACCGGGGTCCCATGGATAAGTGTGGACCATAATGCTGAAGTAGGATGGAGAACGCAGGTCCCATGTAGGAATGTAAGACACCATGCTGAAGTAGTCCAACCGCCACTCTAAACTTGGGTCCCATGTCTAAGTGCTCATGTGAACTCCATGTTGAAGATATCAGAACTCACTGGACAACTAAAAATGATGCTCCAAATATTGACACTCATCATGTGGATCCAAATTTATAGAGCCAACAAAAACATCACCCACTACTACTGGAGAATAAGAAAATTTAAGAAGAATATGCATAGAAGGCTCTCATTTACTTTCCAAGATGTGATCTACATGAGGTAGAGTAGAGTCATCAAATAGAACATGGAAGTGGTTTTCATCCACAAAATGACAACTATCCATATACCAATCATCACAATCGACCTCAAAATCATACCAAGCAAATGTTCCTTGATTATATTGATGTTTGATGTCTTGCATAATTGCAAGTGCTTGAAGATTTTGAACACTCGTCTTAACACCTTTTTCCATTCTTGTCTTGAGGGCTTCAATCTTCTGTTGCAGTTCCATGAGGAGTCGAGAGAGAATATCCATTGGAAACACCACATATAATATACCAAAAATAATCTCTTAAAATTCGCAATCCAATGGCACCAATCTGGTAGAAATCTGAGTACCCTATAAAATTTATGAGCTCTGTAGTCTCATCCTCATCAGGACGACCCTAGAAAATGGTTGATTTTAAATCAACGATATCTTCACTTGCGAAGCTCTGATTCATAGGATTTTGTTTTTTGAAATGAGATATTTTTGAAAAAGTAACTCAAATCTGTAATTGTTTTGGGCAAATTCGGCCCCAAGTGCTACATAAATTAGTAAAATCGCATTGGCATCCGTGGAAAAACCCTGAAAATTAGCAGATTTTAAAATGATGATAACTTCACTTCCCAGACTTCGGTTCAGACAATTTCTTTTTTTTTAAATTGGTTGTATTTGTGATAGGACCTCGTATTTACAATCAGTTCCTAAAAATTCTAACAGAAAGTGACAGGAATTGTCTGGAGTGTCGTGGCCCTCTTTTGTTTTTTGGAAAAAATCTACGAAATATAGAAAAACAATTTGCCCCTTTTTGTGGTCAAAGAAAGTGATCAGATACCAGTTTTTAAGTACCAAATATATGAATAAAAAAACACCAAAATAAATCCAAGAACAATATGGAAGAAATCTCATTTTTTATTTTTTTTAGGTAAACACCATAGAACAAATCCTATTAAGGAATTTATTCAGTCCTGATCACTTGCATCTTCAAGGGGAAACCTCCTAATGAGCTACCTCTCCAAATACAATACTTATTGAATTTTCAATTACATTGCTTGAACCCATTTATATAGTGCTACCAACCACCTAAGAAAATTCTAGAGGATGAACCTTCTAGTAAGTTCTCTTACATTTATTTCATTCACACTAGGCCTTAGTTATCAAAAGTGGATTTTATACGTAGAAACACTTATCTACTATTATTCCCCTTGGGTACCTCTCTAGGCACCCCATATTATTCTCGCTAGATACACTACACAAGATATTTGAAATCACATCTTGCTTGGAATAAATCAATAAAAACTAGGGTTTATAAGTAACTTGTCGTGCAAATAGCATGGTTTTTTCTAGAAAAACCCTGAAAAATTGCAGATTTTAAATTGTTGATAACTTCACTTCCCATATTGTTCTTTGGATGTAGTGTAGCTGGGGGGAATAATATGGGTTACCTATGGAGGTACCTAAAGGGAATAATAGTATATAAGTATTGCTATGTATAAATTCCACTTTTAATAAATAAGGCCTAGTGTGAATGCAATAAATATAAGAGGACTTACTAGAAGGTTTTGCTTCTAGAAGATTCCTCCTCTAGAATGTTCTTAGGTGGTTGGTAGCACTTTATAAAGGGGTTCAATTAATGTAATGAGGAAGTAAAAAAGTATTGTATTTGGAGTGGTAGCTAATTAGGGTTTATAAGTAACTTGTCGTGCAAATAGCATGGTTTTTTCTAGAAAAACCCTGAAAAATTGCAGATTTTAAATTGTTGATAACTTCACTTCCCATATTGTTCTTTGGATGTAGTGTAGCTGGGGGGAATAATATGGGTTACCTATGGAGGTACCTAAAGGGAATAATAGTATATAAGTATTGCTATGTATAAATTCCACTTTTAATAAATAAGGCCTAGTGTGAATGCAATAAATATAAGAGGACTTACTAGAAGGTTTTGCTTCTAGAAGATTCCTCCTCTAGAATGTTCTTAGGTGGTTGGTAGCACTTTATAAAGGGGTTCAATTAATGTAATGAGGAAGTAAAAAAGTATTGTATTTGGAGTGGTAGCTAATTAGGAGGTTTCCCCCTTAAAGAGGTAAGTGAAAAATAGTGGATCCCTTCCTTAATAGTATATAATGTACGGTGTTGCCCTACCCCAAGGGTTTTCATATAATAAAGTGTAGGTTTCTATATTATTCTATAGATATTTTGTGGTGATTATATTTGTATAAATTTGGTACTTAACAATTTGTATCATAGCACTTTCTTTGGCCATGAAGAAAGGGAGTTTTTTTCTTTCTATTTTGCATTTTTTTTCAAGAAGAAAAAATGGTCGCGAAACTATGGATAATTATTATCACTTTCTATGCATACTTTGTATAAATTGGTTTTATATATGAGTTCCTCTCATAAAAACAACCAATTTCTAAAACAAATTGTCTGAAACGGAGTTCGAGAAGTGAAGTTATCAACATTTTAAAATCTGTAAATTTTTAGGGTTTTCCGCAAACGGTCCCGCGATTTTGCTGATTTCTGTAGCCATTGGTGCCAAATTCAGCCCCCCAAAAATATAGATTTGAGTTCCTCTTGCAAAATTGTCCCATTTAAAAAAAAAAACACCGTTAGAATCGGAGCTCCGGAAAGGCATATATCCCTGATTTAAAGTCAACCATATTTAAAGTTTTTTTGTGATGGTGACAGGACTGTAGAGCTCATAAATTTTGATAGGGTGCTTAGATTTATACTAGATCAGTTCCATTGGATAGAAAATTTTAATATATTTATTTTGGTATATTGTATGTAGTGTTTCCAATGGATATTCACTCTACAATCCTCATGAACCTTAAAAATATTGGTTGGTCTATGGAAGCCATCAAGGACACTCTGTAAGACATCACAGACAGTTGTGTCAATATTCAAGAGATCATAGATAAAATGTAAGAGAGAGATATTATGCAGGATATCAGGGACGAATATATTCAAGAATCCTATGATTGGTATGATTTTGAGGATGATTTTGATGATTGGTATATGGATAGTTTTCATTTATGGGATGACAACCACTTTCATCTTTTATTTGATAAATCTACTACACCTTGCATAGAGCACATCCCGGGAATAGTCAAAAGGATTCTTTGAATCCTATTTTTTATTTTTCTTATTCTCCAGTACTAGTGGATGAGTTTTTGGTTGGATCTACATATTTGGATCCACATGACTAGTGTTAATATTGGGAGCATCTTTTTCAGCTGACTATCGATTTCTGATATATTCAGCATGGAGTTCACATGAGAACTTGAACATGGGACCTAGGTTTACCATGGAAGTTGGAATACTTCAACATGGTGGCTTGCACTCCTACATGGGACCCCGATTTATAGTGGAGCTTGGTCTACTTCAACATAGTGGCTAGCACTTCTACATGGGACCCTAGTTCTCTATCCTACTTTAGCATTCTAGTCCACACTTATCCATGGGACCTTGGTATATAGTTGTACACCCTCATAACAAGAGTTGAGGATAACACTTTCATAGCTACTCCATATTACCTCCCTAGGTATACTAGATTACTTCCCCCTTCACATGTTTCATCCTTGAAACATGGGAAGAAATCATACAATATGACTGGCTAAGCAGTGTATCCAAGTGGTACCAAGTATGACCATCCATCCTAATGGAAGGTGAACATGATGTCCAACTATTGTCTTTCCACCATGATATTGATCCTTATCACACTTTTGGTGCCATTGGATGGTTGATGTATCCTAATAATGTCTTGAAGTGATGGTATTCCTCCATGCGCTTCTTGATTGGTTTCATTTTTGGTGCCATGTTGTTTCATAATAAGTGTGTTGATGCACACGCCCCTACCTTGATGACTGTTGTTTCTCTGTATGGTGTGGATGGAAATATGCAAAAACTTTAGGAACCGTTCCTTTTTTCTTCAACTCTGCAATATGATGTTCCTTTGATTCAATGGAATCCTTGGCTCATTTATTGTGTCCTTCCTCGGGGCTTTGCTTCATATCCTTTTGTAGAATTTGCCTCTAATGCAACTTCAGATTCTACAATAACTTCTTTGCTTGTCCCCGTGGGCCCTTCTTTCTTACTAAGAGACACATCCTGCAATGTAACTTTATTTTTATTATACCAAAGTTTCACAAACTCCTTTTCCAAATGAATATTAACTGTACCAATTATTTCCATCATAGGATGTCCAAGAATAATATCCACAACATTCATATCAATGGCACAAAAATTAGAATGCAACACATAGTTATCCATGGTAACATTTAAATCTTTAAAAATTTGAACATTTTCACCCTCAACTTGTGTGCTTTGAATATTCCTTTCCAAAACTTGCAATCTATTAATCAAATGAACATTGATAAAAATTTGCTGACAACTAGGGTTAATATAAACAATGACATTTTCTTTATGAATACAACCATGAACCTATAATATAGAGTTTCCATATGAAAAAAAAACCTTGGTTCTCTTTGTATCCCTTTTTCCAACATGATACCACCTGTCTAAAATTAATGTTTCATATGTTTCATTAGAAAGTGCCATCAACTCATTATAATTAAATGAGTTCCACCATATGCAAGCATCTTCTTTGAAACCATCGTGTAGACAAATTTTCCATTGCTCTTTTCATGATGACTTTTGATTTTATATATATTCTTCAATACTAGGGCCATCATCGTTTCCAGTAAAATACATATTGTTTGGAAGAAATTTTCAACAAAAATTAGGGTTTAAAAATAACTTATTGTGCAAATCACATGGGTTTTTCCGGAAAACCATGAAAATTGTCGAATTTAAAATGTTGATAACTTCACTTCCCAGACTCCATTTCAGCCAATTGATTTTTCAAAATTGGGTATTTTTCTGAGAGGAAATAAATATCCATTTTTTTTTATGAAAATGTTGTGTAGAAAGTTTCAGAACTGAGTCTAAAGTGCACCACCCCCTTTTTCCCCTAGAAAAAATCTTCAAAAAGAAACAAACTTTTCTTCTTTTATTTGGCTGAAGAGAGTGCTATGATACTAAATGTTAAGTTCCACAAAAAATATGAACGTATAAGATAGAATGATAACTCAAATCATTCACCAAAATACTCAACACAAGAAATAGTCAAAACCCTTGAGGTAGGGTAATACCATATATTATTCCTAAGGAATGCACTCCTCAAGTAATCCTTGCTAGTTACAATAACAATATTCATCATTATGCTCCTTGCTTACACTTCTTTATATACTACCCTCTATCTCCTAGGAACATTCTAGAGAAGGAATATTATAGTAGGTGGAACATTCTAGCAAAACTTCTCACCTTTATTGTGTTCACACTATTACATGGGCTTCATTTCTTAGAATTGGCCTCCATACATAATAATACATAACCACATTCCCATTAGGTACCTCTGTAGGCACCCCATATTACCTCCCTAGGTATACTAGAAGTTCCAAAGATCTGCAAATACAATCACTACACAAGATTGAGAGAACAATATAGAAAATCCCACTTTATTATTATCAAATGCTTAAGGTAGGGAAACACCATACGATATATCTTAGTAAGGAAGGGATCCACTCTTTTTCACTTGCCTCTTCGAGGGGAAAACCTCCTAATGAGATACCACTCCAAATACAATACTTCTCAACTTGTCCATTGCTTTCTTTGAACCCCTTTATATAGTACTACCAACCATCTAAGAACATTCAAGAGGAGAAACCCTCTAGTAAGTCCTCTTACATTTATTGCATTCACACTAGGCCTTATTTATTAAAAGTGACATTTACACATAGAAATACTTATCTACTATTATTCCACTTGGGTACTTCCCTAAGTGCCCCATATTATTCCCCCTAGCTACACTACATTCCATCCCCCTTATGAAAGTGTTGTCCTCACTGATTTTTATGAGGGTGTACCACCATATACCAAGGTCCCATGTCTAAGTGTGGACTATAATGTTGAAATAGGTTGGAGAATCAGGGTCCCATGTAGGAATATGAGCTACCATATTAAAGTAGTCCAACCACCACTGTAAACCTGGGTCCCATGTCCAAGCTCTCATGTCAACTCCATGCTAAAGATATTGGAACTCACTAGCCAACTGAAAATGATGCTCCAAAGTTTAACACTAGTCATGTGGATCCAAATATATAGAACCAAACAAAACATCATCCACTACTACTGGAGAATAAAAAAAGTGAAGAAGAATATGCATAGACGACTCTCATTTCCTTTCCATGATGTGCATTGCATGAGGTGGAGTAGATTCATCAAATAGAAGATGGAAGTGGTTCTCATCCCAAAAATGACAACTATCCATATGCCAATCATCACAATAGGCCTCAAAATCATACCAAGTAGATGCTTCTTGATTATATTTGTCCCTGATGTCCCGCATAATTGCAAGTTCTGAAGATTTTGAACACTTTCTTGAACACATTTTTTCATTCTTGTCTCGAGGACTTCAATATTCTGTTGAAGTTCCATGAGGATTAGAGAGTGAATATCCATTAGAAACACCACATATAATATACCAAAGGAAATATTTGAAAATACTCTATATAATAGCATTGATATGGAAACAATCTGAACACCCTATGAAAATTTATGAGCTCTGCAATCCCGCCACCATCACAAAGACCCTAGAAAATGGTTGATTTTAAATCAACGATATATTCAATACTGGAGCCATGATTTAGATGATTTCATTTTATGAAATGCGATATTTTTGAAAGAGGAACTCAAATCTGTAATATGTTTGGGAAAATTCGGCCCCAAGTGCTATAGATATCAATAAAATCACTTTGTTGTCTGTGGAAGAAACCCTGAAAATTAGCATATTTTAAAATGATGATAACTTCACTTCCTAGACTCCGTTTCGAGCGATTTTTTTTTTTTAAATTGGTTCTTTTTCCAAGAGGAACTCATATATACAACCAATTTTTTCAATTTATTCACATAAAACTACAAGAATTGTCCAGAGTGTCACAACCCTCTTTTTTTTCGTCAAAAAATCTACAAAATAGAAAAACAAATTCCCTTTTTTCGTGGTCGAAGAAAGTGCTCTGATACTAATGGATCTATTATAATATGGGATACCTAGGGAGGTACCCAATGGGAATGTGGTTATGTATTATTATATATGGAGACCGATTCTAATAAATAAGTCTCATGTAATAGTGTGAACATAATAAAGGTGAGAAGGTTTAGTAGAATATTCCACCTACTAGAATATTCCTTCTCTAGAATGTTCTGAGGAGATAGGGAGTGCTATATAAATAAGTTTAGGCAATGTATTGGGGAATGGTGAAGAATATTGTTATTGTAACAAGCAAGAATTTTTTGAGGATTGTTAGCCTTCCATAAGGATTAATATATGGTGTTACCCTACCTCAAGGGTTTTGTCTATTTCTTGTGTTCAATTTTATGTGGATGGTTTCGGTTTAGTGTTGAATTTAAATATTTATCTTCTAGATTATATATTCATATCTGAGAAACATAACAATTGGTATCAGAGCACTTTCTTCGACCAAAGAAAGGAAGAAAAATTTGGTTCTTTTTGCATATTTTTTCTAGGGGAAAAAGGGGGTGGTGCACTTTAGACTTAATTTTGAAAAATTATGCATAGAATTTGTAGAGACAAATTGGATATTTGAATTTCTCTTAGAAAAACACCCAATTTCAAAAACAAGTCGGTTGAAACGGAGTCTGGGGAGTGAAGTTATCATCATTTTAAAATCAACAAGTTTTCAGGGTTTTTATGGAAACACCCGTGTGATTTGTAGATTAGATATCTTTGGGACAAGTGCTCAGATTTAAATGAAGCCAATGCCATTATATGTATATATTAACTATGGAATTTTATAATTGCTTTCATGATATCTAATCAGAGAAGTATAGTTGCAACAACCTCAAGAAGCTTCATTGAAAAGTAAGTGATTTTTTTTCAAACCGTATATCTATTTTTTGGGTTATGGAAAGCAAGGTGTGTTTTCATGGAAATGACCCTAGCATTGAAGAATACATAAAAATTATAAATTCAGCATGGGGAAATTGTTGGAAATTTTCGATAAATGGTAATTTAGTAGGTGATGCGGCCATTTGGTGGAAGTCACTCGACCATAGCAAGATGATGTCCCTCCCCGATGAAGAATTTGAAAAAGTGTTGTTAAATAGGAGGTCTCATGTTGGAAAAAAGGATACAGAGAACACCAAGAGTTTCTTTTCATGTGGAAAATCTATCTTACAGGTTCGTGGATGCATTCAACAAGAAAATTTTATTGTTTTTAGTAACCCTAGTTGCATGCATAATTTTATCAATGTTAATTTGGATAAAAGGTTGCAAGTACATGGAAATAATATTCAAAGCACACATGTTGAAGGTGAAAATATTCAAGCTTTTAAATATTTAAATATCACCATGGAAAAATCTGTGTTGCATTCTGATTTTTTTTTCATTGATATGAATGATGTATATTTTATTCTTGGATATCCTTGGATGATAACAATTGGTACAATTAATCTTAACGTGGAAAATAATTTTGTGAAATTTTGGTACAAGAAAAAGAAAATTACATTGCAGGATGTGTCTCTTAGTAAGAAAGAAGGGTCTATGGGGGCAAGAAAAGAAGTTATTGTAAAGTCTGAATTTGAATCTGAGGTAGAGTCTATAGAAGGACATGAAGAAAAAATTCAAGAAGGACATAATAAAGAATACAAGAAAATCATTGACTCAAAGGAACACCATGTTGCAGAGTTGAAGAAAAAAGGACTGATTCCTAAAGTTGTTGTATATCATCATCCACACCATATATAAAAACAACAATAATCAAGGTAAGGTCATGAGCATCAACACACTTATTATGAACCAGCATGGCATCAGAAAGGAAATCAATCAAGAAGAACATGGAGGAATACCATCATTGTAGGACAATATGAAGATAGAGCAATAATCCCATGACACCTAAGGCACAATAACGATCAAGATGAGGGTGGAAAGGCAGTTGTTGGACATCATGTTCATCTTCCATTAGGATGGATGGATGGTCATACTTGGTGTCAGTTGGCTACATTACTTGGCTGATCATATTGTATTGTTTCTTCTCGCATTTCAAGGATGAAAAATGTGAAGGGGGATAGAATGTAGTATACCTAGGGAGGTAATATGGGGTACCTATGGAGGTACCCAATGAAAATGTGGTTATGTATTATCATATATGGAGGCCAATTCTAATAAATAAGTCTCATGTAATAATGTGGACAGAATAAAGGTGAGAAGGTTTAGTACAAGGTTACACCTACTAGAATATTCCTTCTCTAGAATGTTCCTAGGAGATATAGATTTTTATATAAAGAAGTGTAAGCAATGTACTGGGGCATGGTGAATAATATTTTTATTGTAACAAGGATTGATTGAGGAGTGTTATCCTTCGATAAGGATTAATATATGGTGTTAGCCTCCCTTAAGGGTTTTGTCTATTTCTTGTGTTTAATATTTTATGTGGATGATTTAGGTTTATTGTTGAAGTTAAAGATTTATCTTCTAGATTCTATAGTCAAATTTGGGGAACATAACAAAATGTTTTTTGGATACTTATTTTTTTTAACTTTTGAGGTGATATTGTAAAAACGACATATCAAATTTTCATTTAAAAAAAAGTGAATGAGGGGAAAATAGGTATTTTCAAATGATTTCTATATTTGTATTTAATACATTTTTTCGCACTATTTTTTTTCCTAGTGTGTCCATTACCTGTGGGACTAGCCTATGGTCTAAGAAAATGTGACCCAGGGGCATCTAAGCCATCAAAATCACTCGGATATCACACTCGGCCTGGGAAACACCGACCCTTAACATGGATGGAGTGTTTTGGGTGTCTCCTCCTAACTACCACAAGTTTCGAACATTGGTCACCTTACATAATGAAACACTCAAAGTACAATAGTGCTAGTGGGATTTGACATGATTTTCCATGCTTTTAAAATATGATATTTTTTAAAACATCATAAAATTTGTAGAATAAAAAAATAAATATATGCGGAAAACAAGATTTTAAAAAATTCAAACTTTACAAATTCAAATATGACTTATAAAGTGTAATAGAAAATTCATTTATTTTGATAAAACTAGAGAACATAAATAATTTTCTCTAATAAAATAATGTGAAAAATATCTATATTTAAGTTAAGGAAAAACATTTCCCATAATTATTTTTCATTTAGAACAATAAGTGTCTTTATTTTTTCTAGTGTTTTATTTAAAAAAATATCAAGATGATGGTGTGCCTATTGGTACTTTATGAGGGGAACCCTAACAATCTATGCCTTGTGGAAAACAATCCCCCTCCCTAACAATCTATGCCTTGTGGAAAACATCCCCCCTCCCCCTCCTTCCCCCTCATACAAATCCCCCTTCTCCACCACCTTAACTCCAAAATTTTCAAAAATAAAAATAGAACTTTACGATATGTATTAAAAAAACAATAAAATATAAAACAAATTAATGATTTAAAAAATAAAAATCATTTTAAAAACTTTTACAAAATTCAAAGAAAATGAAAACAAAAAATATTAAAAACAATACAAAACAAATTACAAATATTTTCTTAACCCCTCCCCTTGTACTCCATTATTTCCCT
>JASDQU010295756.1:3678-14157 GCA_032191745.1 Picea mariana | reverse complement strand
TGCAAATGGGGTTCGCTGCAGACCCGGCGGGCATTGCACCAGGGGGGGAAATTGACACAGGGTTAGATGATACGCTGCGACAAGCAGCAGCGAGGCAGAAGGAAGCGGAGCACAGCGGTCCGCCTGAACACACAGAACGAGAGGAGCACAAGGAGCAAAGGGAGGACGATCAGCCAAACAAGCCCGCGACAGAAACCTGGGCAGAGGACCTCGGCGCCGCGTGGCTAGGCTTTTCGCCAGGTGTCTAGCAATCTGTTGATATCCTAGGCTAGGTGGCTTTTATTTTGATTATGCTTGTTTTATAATTCTGCAACAGTCTCAGACTGATGACTCGGAAGCTGACTGGACTGGTTTCCCCTCTATTGGGGCAGTCCAGTAACTACAGCTGGTTATTTTTTGTAATTTTGGAACCCTTGTTCAGCCATAGCAGGCACCATACTTAATATAACTTTCTTACTTACAAAAAAAAAATAATTAATGATAGGTATACTATGGCCAACAAAGGAATAATTAACTCATTTCAATAACTATAAATATACAACAAATGAATAGTGGAGAATCACAAATAAACATGGATATTCATATTTGGGACAAACATTACAGGAGACTAACACTCTCAAAGAAGGTAAAACGTCAGTGCAAATCTATTGAGCCTTGGTCAAAAAAACAAACTCTACTAATCTGAACTAAATTTTGAGCAATCTTGAAGCAGTTCATATCTACTTCAGGAAGATTGTGACCTGATTTCCAAGCAATTTTCAAGTAGCTCATGATCTATTTTAAGAAAACTACTTAAATTATCTTGGTAGAAATTTGCACCCTCAGATTACATCTGTGAATATGCTATAAGGTTTATTCAAATATCACTTTCAGTATTACTAAAATTACGGTTGAGCAATGTAACTAATGATCCACTTTAAGGAGATTGTTTGAAACAAAAATAATGTCTAGTTTATTTCAGCCAAGCTTATCCACAGGTGAGGACAAGGAAGTGAAGCCGCCTTTTGGTGCTAAACTAAGATCAACCTGACACACAGTGAAATCTACCTTAACTGTTAACATAACAGTCTGTGATAACACCAGCAACCTGCAAAATAATAGGTGGAAATCACCTTCACTGTCTGCAACAAGTTCATCAACCTGACATACTATAGTCTATGACTATGAGATCTAACCGAACACCAGTGGGGATAAATATGCATATGTATATGTTTGCCTTTAACGTCATCTGAGACCTACCTGGTCTATAAAACCTTTCTATTAGAATCAAACTCAAAAAACAGATTTAAGCATACTTTAATCAGAAATTAATCAGAGATTTGATCAATGATGTCGAGCTTTCACTACCTCGTTTCTCATATATTTGTTCCCCAGAATTTACTCAGAGATTTGATCATAGGCTCAGCTATAAAATTTCCTATTTCTGGACCTAGCATTAACAATGGCAAACGGAGGAACAAAATCATATACATTTTTGTCATCGTTTCTTTAATATAAATCCAGAAAAATTAAGTTCTCGGCATTATTTGATCTAATCCAATAAATTTCGTCGTCAGCTATTTTTCGGTCTAATTTTTTCCTAGAAAACCAAATAGGGAAGAACTTACGAGGGAATTGTTGAAGATCTGGTTTAAATCTACAAGACGCAGCGGATTCTTTAACAAAAATCATGGAATCTAATTTTATTTTTTTTACCTCGAGCATTTAAATCCTGTGATCCGGCAATTTAATTTTGAGAATTGGCAATCATCATCTTCCGAGGGTTTCTTTCTCAATTACCTCTTGGAGTAAACCAGAGCTCCACCGATCGCAGCAGCCACTGCCAAGCCAGCTATGGCTGTGATCACTACCGTAGTCCCGGTCACATTGTTCTTCCGGTTCATGCTGCTGAAGCCGCCAAATGAAGAGGAAGAGGCCTCCATTAACTTCTGAGCCAGGAAGAGGCCCCGGTAAGCTATTTTCTGTACAAATTCGGGTTCAACCATCACAATATGTATATTTGTAAATGATGGGATTCGATCCTGAGGCCTTTAGATATCGGAAGTTGTGAGCGACTCCTTATTCTTAGCTCTTCAACGTTTTCTGGTGTTGTTTTCTGCTTCTGCGATATTTGTATGGGTGCGAGTTTTATGGACCCTCCTCATCGTATGTGTTTTGGGTTGTACATACGGTATTAAGCGCATACGTTCTTGTATATACATATATTTAAAATATTTTTTTCAATATTTAACTCAAGGTTAGGAAAATGCATTTATGCATTGGTTTTGGTGTAATGGTGTAGGATACTTCATGGTGATATAGTTTTAGTGGGTTTAATGATTAAGAATATGTGTTTCATCTTAACAAGTTACAAGTTGAAATCAAGTGAAGGGTAGGGTATGTATAACTCCATAGATTTTAGCCGTTAAACCGGGGAGAGATTCCTTGTCCCTTATCCCACAAACAAGGAGGTCTCATACACCAATTTAGCAATTACTTTAAAATTAGATTATTATTATTATTAAAGATGAAATGAATAATTTATTATTATGGTTTTTAACTTGAGATAAGGACTAATAAATAGTTAAAATAAAGATCATCAAATAATTAGGGTACATAATCTTTAATTGTGTGAACAATATTGACTAGCATAAAGAAAATGATATGCAAAAATAATTAGGGTAAATAATCTTTAATTGTGTGAACAATATTGACTAGCATAAAGAAAATGATATCTTCCATAAAACTTGGGAAGTATTGATGAGTTTCTGGTGCCTATTTCCTGAGTGAAAAAAAAAATGATATGCAAAAAGATATAATAAAATTCTATGTGTTGTGTGTACTGTGATTTATACATGAAGGTTATTTGCAACGTTAAAATGATTCATCGATTAGATTTGTTTTCTTTCAATTTATTAAATATTGAAAGAGATTCAAAAAAAATATAAATTTCTCAAAATTATATATCTATAAATAAAAATGGTTTTTATTTCTCTTTTTAAATAATATATTTGATTTTTTATATAAATATGGAATATTATATTTAGAAGACATATGTAAAGAGAGACAAATAAGAAAAATGGTACACTTTTTAAATACTAAATTATTAAAAAAACAAAATACTTTTTCAATATAATAATTTATATGTATAAAAAAAATTAAAAATATTTATATATTATAGAAAAGATAATAAATAAATAAAATTAAAGCCTACTCCCATGTCCTTCAATTTTTAAACTTCTCTCTGTTCGTTTGATTTATTTCGGGGTGGCAGGAGCGGGAGGGGTCATCATTTGCCCACAAGGAAATCAAACACTCACCTTCCACTGGAGCCTTGGAATTGCATCTAATAATCAAGCTGAAGCTTACGCTCTATATCAAGGCCTTCTCCTCACCAAACATATGAGCATCCACTCCCTTTCGGTCATAGGCGATTCTAAGATAATTATAAACCATGCCCGCAAAGGCTCCCACCCCCTGAATATCCAATTAAATGCCATATTCCAACGAATCTCGGCAATTATCAAACGCTTCTCCAATATTTCTCTCTTTCATGTCCTTAGACGCAATAATCAAATGGTCGATACCCAAGCAAATCTGGCAATCACTCTGGAGTCGGGTTCGTTAGTTGTCAATGGACTCACGCAACACAGGCCCATTCCATGATCCAATCACCCACTCAGCAAGCACTTGACATTTGACAGCCAGCTCACCTGTCCGCTCAGCTCAACACTTGGACTATGATTCTGGCCACCAGCGTGAACCCTTCACGTCACAACACCTCTCCCCTGACTCTGCCACTTGGCTCATGCATCCGAGCCCGCACGCTGCTATACCTCACCTCTCACCACCTTGACGCTCCCTCCTTCACCTCAACGTGTGCCACTCTTCACACACCATCCATCTCCCCCGGCTTGGGAAGTCACTTCGACACTCTTCTGGTTGTTCCAGCTCGTGGTAACAAGACCTGGAGGGGGATGAATTTGCTCAGCATGACTCCATGGGCGTACTATCCATTGAATTCTGGTAATGGGAGCAGTACTAGGATCAACAGAGGGCATGGTAGCAGCTCGTGTGTTCATCCAAAAATGGGAAATCGGAATCATCCTTTGAATCTTGCGCAGATGATGGAGCATATCAGAGGACGCATGGCACATTTCTTGGGCCTATTTCATACTCCGGAGAAGAGAGCGAACTCTACCCCTCCTTCGATCGCAAATACAGGCTCTTGCATAATATAGACAGGCAGCAAAAGCAATCCCAGCAAAATGAGAAGGAGCACAGGCAATCAACGCGCCATCTCAGTGGAAGACCATGAGGAATTCATTAATACGGTGCAAAACCTGCAAATTCATCTCAGATCCCTCTCAAATCAAGTCTTAACCATAACGGAAATCACCATCCAGCACCGGGGAGAGCATCAGAGGACAAAGGACGAATGCAAGGCGCTAAGGCAACAGATTGAAATTCTTCAGTTTGGGGCTAGACCTGTTTCACCTTCGGCCTCCCGAGCATCTTCTACAACCATCTCCGATGAAGCTTCTTCTACAGGACCTCGACCGCGAATGGACCTAAATCTAAGGCTTTCAGCAGAAGGGGAACCCCCAGCATCGGACGAGAACAATCTTTAAGTGTATGCTCTGTTTAATAGTTTTTTTGTTAGGCTCTTACTGTATGATATTTACTATAAAAGCTCTGGTCGGCTTTAGCATAGTAGAAAGTCTTGCCTCCACTCACCACATACCTACTGGGAGATTACAGGGAGGTGAATTTTGTAATTACAGGTCCTGCAACTCAACTTTTGTACTTCTCTTGCGATTATTCACAACTCTATACAGCCTGAGTGGGCCTAATGGTTAAGAACATGTGTTTCCTGTTAAGAGGTCACAAGTTCAAATCTAGAGGGGGGTAGGGTATGTATACCTCTGTAGACTTTACAAAGTTTAATCATAATCATCTTTTTAATTTTTATTTTTGTCTTCATATTTAATTAAAAACAAAGTCAACATCTTTTTAAAAAATCATAATTTATATAAATTATTCAAAATTTATAACTTTTTGAAACTTAAAAGTAGATATATCACTTAAATAAAATAAAACAAAATAAATCATACAACTATATTTAATATACTTATAAAACTATATTTAATATGCTTATTTCCTTATCCTTTATTTCCTCCTTACTTTAAGCTAACAAAGGAAAGTCAATCTCCTCTCCCTTCACGATCAATAGCTTATGAAAAATATCCAAAATTATAATAACTAGTAAAAACTATATTTAAGATAATTATTTTCTTATCCTCCCTTTCCTCCTGATTTTTAGCTAACAAAGCGAACTCAATTTCCTCTTCTTTAAAAGAATCGACCATTTATCAAAATTATTCCATATATATAATTATTTAAAACTTTATGTATATCTGATTAAATTACGTTTAGAAAAAATAACTATGTAAAAATTAAAGTAAATTTGATTAACTAAATACGAGCATAAAAATAGTAAATATCTAACGAAATTAATTTGACTTATGAATCATTAAAAAAAAATTATTTGGTTTATTTTAAAAAAATAAAAATTTTGTTCTTTCTTTTAAAACAAATTATAAATCAATATAGTTTTGATGAATTAAAATGTTAAGAAAGTAAGTGGGTCTAATGTTTAAGAATAAGTGTTTCCATTTTGGAGGTTATAAGTTCAAATCGAGAGGGGAGTAGGGAATGTATACCTCTGTAAACTTTAGCACTCAAATTGGTGTGACCTTAAAAATAGATTATTATTATTATTATTATTATTATGTAACAAATATTTTAAAATTGTGATTTAATGTAAGTGTATGCAAAACATTATAAAATAAAGTGTTTTCATTTTCAACCACCTTAGTGTTCTACCCACAATGTTTTAGGAATTGTCCAATGCCCTATTTCACTATGAAGCTTGTGAGAGTTTATTCTTACTTTACCAATCTTAGGAAGCCTCTTGTMTTGTCTTCCATGTTGTTTATCTTGTTCTTGTACATTAAGTACGTAGTCATAACCCTACTCTCAAYGCGAGACTTGTTTTTATGAAGAGTGTAAGGCCTTCCATGACACCCATCGAGCACGCGCGCTCCTTGAGAAGATTCGGCGATTGAACAAACAAAAAGCATAAGGGGGAAGTGAATGGTTGGGAAAGAACTTGTATTATGGGCATGGGCAGGAGCACCTTGGGGCATGATGGTGACGTGCGAGCCCAAGGGGGCACAAACCCTTCTTTCCTTGCAACAGACAGCGAAGACTTGGGTTGCGTCTAGGCAAGGGCAGGGCAACTTAGGAGCACACCCAAGCATTGGACATGTCTTCCCTTGGCAGCATGGGTGCATCAGAGAGGTTGGACAACCCCATCAACACACCCACAAAGAGTCACGACAATTGGAAGAGCACAAGGCAAGGGGCATGTCGATCCAAGAGATGCAACGATTGATGGGTGAACGAGCTCGTTTGGTCGCACTAGGTCCACAGAGGGGCACGATGGTTCAGTTGAGTGTGATTATTCACAATGTTGATGATAGCAGCTACATGAGACATTCTCTAGATTACAAACCTGAGAGGGGTGTGTGGTTCCTATCTAATAAAGAGTTGGAACGTAGAGATGGCCTCCTCCTTACAGAGAGTTGAGAAGAACTCTAGATGATTCTCTTGTGTAACGCGGTGGGAAAGGAGATCTGTAGAGTTGGACGTGCCTGTGGATGAGCACAAGGTGAATGTGTGAAATCCCAAAGTGTTGGGTGCATCGTCATGAGAACATAAATGAAGATGATGTATTAGCCTCCTCTGAGCAGAAGAGTTGATGAGAAACTCCAGATGATTCTCATGTGTAATGTTGTGGGAAAGAAGATATGTTGAGTGGATGTGCCTGTGGACGAGCATAGGTGAACATGATCCTAGTGGCTGAGCACTAGTGAAGAAGTGGTTCTTCTGTGTAATGCAGTGAGCCAAAGATATGGACATCCCTATGGATGTGCCCCTAGTGGATGAGCACTAGTGGGTGTATAAGATCCCTTGCTATATTGTTCAAGAGTCGGACCTGCCTGTAATCCTAATTGTAATGTAAAGGGTACAGGTCGGCCCCACCTTAATGTGATTAATAATTAATGTAAAAGATAATTAATCTGGTTAATATTAATTATATTGTGAGCTAGTGAGGTCGTCCCTGTTGTGCCAATAGACACTTATGTTGACAGGTTAAGTCTAGTATAAGTAAAGGTAAATTCCCCATCGAGGAATCAGATCTTTCATGTGATTTTGGAAATTTCAACAAGTACACCATCTTGGGAAAAGTGCACACCTCTCTTGGGCGCTAGTCTTCTAAGGTTTGAGCACCCTCTTGTATGCTAGGTTTTATTGGTGGTGAAGGTCTTTCTCTTGAAGAATATAGCAAAGGATTTTGGTTGGGTTTTCTTCCCTTGTTGAGAAGGGTTTCCCGAGATACTTCTTGTGTTCTTGTGCATGGTATTTCTTCTTGTGATCTTGGTTGTTGCAACATTAATGGTTATGGTTAAGTCAAATGCTAAAATGGAATGAACTTCATACTTAACCTTGCTCATAGAAAAATCAACATGGTATCAGAGCATAGGTCTTGAAGAACCCTTGCACAAGCTTTCAAAAGGCTAAACCATCCTCCTTCTGTAGTTTCGTACGGCCTTTAGGGTTTATGCAGAAATTTGTATGGCCCTCACTTGATCAGCCCTTTCACCTCTTTATAAGTGGACATTGGAGCTAAAAATTGGACCAAGTTGTACGACTCTCCTCAGCACAACTCCAGAGACCTTCAAAATCAAATTCCGAGGATTTTGAGTTTTTGGCCCTAGGGTTTCTAGGGTGCCGAAGTTTTTCTCCATAATCTTGATCATAGATTTATGGAACTTCTTGAAGAAATGTTTTTCTTAATTCAACAAGCATTTACATGACACTATCAAAGTTGATTGTTGGCATTCATAATCCCAACAAAATCCAAGGTTACTAATTCAACCTAATCATTAGGTTTTCAAAATCCAGTTGGCGAGAGTTTGAAGAAACCAAACAAATGAAGAATAGAGCCTTAGTAGAAGATAGGCTTGATGGAGCAAGCGACTTCATCTCCTAGAAATCAAGGCTCCAGGTCACCCTTGAAGAAGATAATCTTTTGGATGTGGTAACTAAAACCTTACCAGACACAGCTACAGATGTAGAGAAGAAGATAAGAAAGGAAGAAGATGTCAAAGCAAGAAAATTAATCATCTACTCAGTGAGAGATCATCTCTTACCTCGTATTGCCAACCTGAAGACAACTTATGATATGTATGAAGCATTAAAATAAATGTTTGAAAATGACAACACCCTCAGAGCTCTTACCTTGAAGAGCCAACTTCAAAGTACCAAGATGACGAAAGGTGACACAATTGCTATCTTCTTTGTGAAGATATCAGAGATTAAAGAACAACTAGAAACCATTGGAGAAATCATGTCTGATAGAGAACTTGTCTTAACTACTCTTAACAACCTTCCAAAACAGTGGGAGCCCTTTCTCCAAAGTATCAGTGGAAGAGAAAGTCTACCAACCTTTGATTGTCTATGGACAGATTGTACTCAAGAATAACTTAGACTTATAAATAGAGGAGTGGAAGACTCCTTAGAAGAAAATCACGCTCTTGCACTTCATACAAAGAAAGGAGGAAAATTCAAAAGAAACTTCAGACAAACATTCAAATATGAAAAGTCTTCATCAAACCCAGGTTATAATCAAAGAAAAGATGTTTCAGAAATTCAGTGCTTCAGACGTGACAAATATGGACACTATGCAAGAAATTATCCAACCAGGAAGAAGGGAAGACAATATGCTTCTACTGCTGACATTGATCTAGATCCATCTCAAAAGAATGAATATAAGAGAGAGGAGAAGTACACTCTATAAGCTAAAACATGACTACAAACCAGGTAAATCAATTGATCTCTAATTTTATAGTTGATTGCATTTTTTAATAAATGAAGGATATTATCCCTAGTATGGGAGCCCTCAAAGACTTGGACCATTATCCTTGGTACGGGAGTCCAAACCATATTTAATTGATTATTATGCGAGATAATCAGAGATGTTGTCCTTAAAGAAGAGATACCCATTCAATAGACCCAAAGAATCTCAGATGGAGATTGACAGTGAGACAATACCTTCTCCCCCTTCAGCAGTCAAGTGGGAGACAAACATTATTCCAACCAATCTAGTTGCTCCATCTGATATATCCAGAGATATTGCAGTAAGAGAATAAAAGGGCTTGCCTAGAGTCAACAAAACTCTACTAAAAGACAAAGAGACATACAAGTCCCTCAAGGGACACCTTGAGAAAGAAAAAGAGTTTTCAAAGCTATCCTTCAGTCATGAGCCACTTCATTGAAGAAACAAAAAAGAGAAATAAGTATGGCAAGATGCCATAACAAAAGAATATCAGTGTATCTTAAAGAATGATGTACACGATATTATTTAGAAACCTGAAGGGAAGTCTGTGGTAACTTCCAAGTAGATCTGTAAGAGAGAGCATGCAACTGACAGAAGTGTCAAGAAATACAAAACTAGAGGAATCTCACAAACATAGGGAGTTGTCTATGATGAGACACTTGATCTAATAAGACCAATACACTTCCATCCACACTATCATCCATGAGTTGGAAACTATATCAGATGAATGGATTCTTGATGAGTTTGGGTCCCAGCAAGAGTATTGATGATCCAAAACCTATATTACTGCAGTATTGGTGACGAGAGCCTGATTTTTTATGACTTATTCAGAAATCCTTGTTGCTAAAAACAAGAAAGCCTTGACTTCTGATTTTTTTTTGAGATGAAGGATCTGAGTATGATGCACTACTTCTTGAGACAAGAAGTATGACAAAGGACCAATGAGATTTTCCTAAGTCAAGGAAATCATACAGTGGGAATATTAAAGAAGTTTAGTATGACAGAATGCAAGACCATCGTGATGGTTTTGAAGAAAATGAATGATGATGCTTCAGACGGGAGTGATCCACAACTGATTGGACCATTTATGTATCTAGCTAACACTGGACCTGATTCATGCCTTCTAATGAATGTGCTTAGACAATTCATGAGTCAACCAAGATAGACTCACTTGATAGCAATAAAGCATTTATTGAGATATACACGAGACACAATTTAATATGGTTTGAGATATGCTTTCGAGTGTGAAATTGAGTTTGTAGGGATATGCCTATACAGATTGAGCAGAAAATACAGTGGACCGGAAGAGCACATCCTGTTGTTGTTTTATCGTGAAAGTTGCCATTATTTCCTAATGCAGCAGGAAACAAAACTCTGTGGCCTTGAATACCACGGAGGTAGAATATATAACATTGAGTGTGCGAAGCAATATGGCTCCACAAGCTTCTGACGAATTTACTTGATCATGAGACAGATTCTATGATGATAACAAGATCCGTATGTAAAGCTCTTTGAGAACCTAGTGTTTCTTGATG
>JASDQU010295755.1:0-12530 GCA_032191745.1 Picea mariana | reverse complement strand
GTGTAATCCCTTTTACTCCCTAAGGAAAGAAAAACTAGTTAAGGAAAACCCTAGGATGGTGTAAACCCTTTTACTCATCCTAGTATTCCTTTGTGCAACAAATTATTCCAAGACAATTATGATCATCTTAGTGGGGTTGTATGCAAATTAACCTTATAACCAAGAAAAGAATCAATAACTAGAGAGATTCCTTACCTAGTCCAAGCATTTACAAGATAAACTCTTTTTAACCAATACAATACACAATAAAAGCAAGAAATAGTCTCCAAGAAAGATAACACCTTACTTATTCATCCAATAGCCAAGAAAAACCATCACATGATAAAGTAGCAAAGAGAGAAGAGAAAATTGTGGGGTGCAAATTTCAGCCAAGGATCCTCTCCAAGATGAGAGAGTTATGATGAAAACGAAACAGAAATGATCCTTATTTATACAAATCCTACTAAAAGTGTTTTTCCACTTAAATTTAGGGCAAACCACAATGTAAGGGGTTAACAACCCTTACTTTGCCCCTTTAAAAAATTAATTTGAATTTAATTCAAAATTTGCACAAAAGAAACCCTAATGTGACATCATCCTTCTAAAGGGCAACGCTTTGAAACTTCTTGCAAGTTGTTGGAGTTGAGGATGGAAGTGATTGGGCCTTCTAGGGGCTCCCTCTCATGCACTATGGTTTCCTCCTTCAATCCATGCCTCCTCCCATCAAAACGTGACAAGTGTCCATCATCAATAACTCTAACACCAAAACCCTATCCCTAGGGTGACGTCAAGCTCCTCAATGTGGCATTTTGGCCTCAAGAGAAAAACGTTGGGATGGAAATGGCATAGGATAGATCCTCCAAGGTGTCTCTCTGGCCTCCAAAGGATACCATCATCGTTCGTTGTGTGGTCCATCGTATCCAACCTATGGGATTCAAGCCCCAAGGAAGCCCCAGCTAGGTTTGTTCTTCCAAATCTGTCCACCGAGCAAGGTCTTGCAAAGACAATGAATACGCCCTCCAAGGATCTCGAGTCAATTTAATGCATCATGATAAGTAAATCAAGTCAATAAAAGATCCATATAAGCATGTACATCAAAAACCACCTCATCAAAATAAACAAGTGCTCAAAGACGCTATGCAATTTTCCAAGTTTGGGTATGGGAGGCTTCACAAAGTGACCTATTGGGTGAATCGTACCTCAATTTTAGGAGTGTTTCCCAAGTGGGCCCCTCTTTAAGAAACATGGATAAGATGATATGGATGGGGGAAATAATTTTTGGCATGGGGTTCATGACATACAATGGATCGTAGTGTCTCATTTATGGATGCCTTTGTACAGGGTGTGTTGCACCATCATTTTCAATGCATCCTTTTTCCAAGCCCATTTTTTGTCATTAATTAATTAAGGTCCAAACACTGGGTACTCCCTAGGGTTAATTGATTAGCTTTGGGTCCAGTACCAAAGTGTCACTTGAAGGGAGAAGTACACAGAGTACCATGGGGGTATAATCTAGCTTGTAACACACCTTGTGTAAATCCCTCAATGAGTGGGACATTTATATAATGTAAATTTTCTTTTACAGGTCTTTCATTTTTTAGGAGAAGCATTTCATTTCTCTCAAGACCACTTTGGGAGAGAATCTAGAAGAGGTTCATAACTAGGATTTTATCTTTTTCCAGCTACCTCCCCTTTGGGCCTTCATCCCCTTCTTCCCATGAAATGAAGGATAATGCATTCTTGGGTAAGTACACCCCTAAATCCCAAAAGGTAAGGAGATGAGGGGATGAAGTGTGGAAAGTGACAAGTATGTTTGGGAATCGCACAATGACTCGTCAAGAGGACCTCCCAGTAGAAAATCTATCCCTAAGGGTGACCCACTTACTAGGGTGCAATTTCAACCACCAAGGTGAAACGAGGCAAAGAGGATAATTTCCTAGAAAACATTACATAATCAAAAGTAGTTTAAAATGAAACAAACTCAAATGCCTCAAATATTGAAATGACACTCACCATAACACCTGGATTGTACCTCATGGAGCAAGACCCAATGTCTTCCAGAAGAAAGATGATGTGGTGGATACCCTCATGATGAACCTGATATCTGTGATGGTGAAGCATGCCTCTACCTATGCAAGTGCACATTGTTGGTGAAGTTGTCTCTCGGTACTCCATGTCTACAACCTGAGGGCCTTGAGACGTTATCTCCTTAGTTATCCCTAGGAATTGGGGATAATATGTTCAATATGCAGTAAAAATTAGTAAATAAGTGAAATGTTCAATGGGGAGGTTAGCATATGCGGGATGCAAATAAGTGAAATGTTCAATGGAAAGGTTACCATATGCGGGAAGCAATGTAAAGTGTTTGGAATAAAAACATTTAGGATAAAACTTTGTAAAAATAAGAAAGAAGGTAAATTGTTCAATGTGGAGTAAAACTTAGTAAATGTTTAATGTGGAGTAAAACTTAGTAATTAAATAGTAAATGTTCAATGTGGAGTAAAATTTGGTAAGTAAATAAGTGAACTATTGAATGGGGGGGTTAGCATATGCAGGAAGTAATGTAAATAAGTGAAGTGTTCAATGGGCATGTTAGCATATGCGAGAAGAAATGTAAAGTGTTTGGAGGATAGGATGGGCGGGAACAAATGCAAAGCATCGGTGTGTTAGAATTGCAAGAAGCAAAGTGGGTATAGTTTTCAGCAGAAGAGATGACATTTAGTTTGTGCGAGAAGCAATGTAAAGCATGTGGAAGCTAGGATGTTCACGAACCAATGCAAACTGACCGCACATTAGAATTGCAGGAAGCAAAGCGGGTAGATTTATGTGCATGATATCTATGTCAATGTTTGTCAAGTTTATCTGTGACCAAGTATAAATTTGTAAACCATCTTACATATATTCTTTACTAAATTAAAATGTGTTATATACTTATACTTGAAATTGAGACTGAGTAGCAATTACAAAAGTTGGAACAAGTCTGAAATATAGGTTTCATAGTTTAATATGGGAAATAGATTATTGAGTCGATGCCTTGTGTTTGCAGCTAATTTCTATTTAAGTGGTTGACTATGCATTTGAGAAATAATATTAATATCGTGGCATATTTATTGGAAGATGTGATATTAGTGAGAGGGGACCAAGTGCTTGGAAAAGAAAAGATAGAATAACTAAATCTTTGGTTTGAGTCTTTGTATTTTGCGAAAGCAAATGTGTGCGTACATAAAGGACAATCGAGAAGTTGTGGAAGCTTCGCACATAAAGTCAATAAAAAGTGTGTAGAGGCTAGGATGTGCGAGAATCAAAGGAGGTAAAGTTCTTTGCAAAGAAGATTGATTTAGCATTGGACTATATACCATCTGTAGATTTAGCGTTAGAATTGCAGAAAGAAAAGTGGGTAGAGTTTTGTGCACGATATCTATGTCAATGTTCATCAAGTTTACCTGTGACCAAGTATAAATTTTGAAACCATATTACATATATAGATTACTAAATTAAAATGTCTTATATACTTGAAATTTGTAGTTTTGAAATTTATTGTACAAGATAATACCCTTGTTTTCCTATATAAAAAAATATTTAATTTTACAATGAAACCTTTTACATTTTTTGTTATATCTATCCTAGAAGTCGAGATCGAGTAGCGATTACAAAAGTTTGAACAAGTCTGAAATATAGGTTGCAAAGTTTAGTCTGGGAAATAGTTGATTGAGTTGATGCCTTGTGTTTGCAGTTGATTTATGGTTTAGTGGTTGACTATGAATTTAAGAAATAATATTAAGATCATGGCATCTTTATTGCAAGATCCGATATCAATGCGAGGGGAACAACAACTTGGAAAATAAATGATAGAATAACTAAATCTCTGGCTTTATTATGTGTATTGTCGTAAGCAAATGTGTGTGGACATAAAGGATAATCAGGAAGTTGTGGACCCTTCACACATAAAATTTGGTAAAATGTGTGCGAAGGCTAGGATGTGAAAGAATAAAAGGAGGTAAATGTATTCACAGAGAAGATCAGATTTAGCATTCGACTATGTAGAAAAAACCAAAAACATGTAGCACAAAACTTAGTAAAAAGGAGTATGTTGAGGTGAGGATGCACGGGAAGCAATGTAAAGTGTGTTGAGTTCAGGATTTGCTGGAAGCAATGTAAACTGTGCAGAGGCTAGGATGTGTGGGAAACAATGTAAAATGTGCATAGATTAAGTTTTGCAGAAAGCAAATGGGGTGGAGCTCCTTGCACAACAGATGTTCTTTATGCACAACCTTGAAATTGACAATAATGTATCAAAAACTGGTTACTGGTATGATTATTTATCTAAGCAAAGCTCGGAAAACACAATGTGCATAAGACTGAAAAGATGAAATATAGTGCCAAAGGAGAGGAATTCTCAAACTTCCATCTTAATAGGAAAAAACGATTTTTTGAACGAGAAGAATGGACCATTAAATGGAAGAAATACCTAGAAGAAAGAAACAAATATATCTAGAAACGGGTATTAGCTTTTCAAAGATCACAAAAGAAATAAGATTGAGGAATTACTAAGTGAACAAAGGGAAAGAAGAGGAAAAGTAGATGTAATGGACACTTGACTTATCAAGAAGGAAATGTTATTTTGGTTTGTTTTTAACTGGTTAACTGTGCACTTTAAAAATTATATTAAGATCGCAACATCTTCATAGAAACATTCCAAAGCACGACGAGGGGAATAAAAGTTTGGAAAATAAATGATAGAATAAGTCAATGTTTGGATTAAGTCCTTGTTTTGTGTAGAAGTGAATGTTTGTGGAGAAATAGGGCAATCTCAAAGTTGTTGAAGCCTCACACATAAAATTCAATAAAATTAAATGTGTAGAGGTTAGGATGTGTGAGAAGCAAATGGGTTGAAGTTATTTGCACAAGACATTGCATTTAGAATAGAACTATGAAAAAATAAGTAAAAAAATGTAGCATAAAACTTTCTGAAAAGTATTCAGAGGTGAAGATGTGAGGGAAGCAATGTAGAGTACACCGAGGTTAGGATGTGCCGAGAGCAATGTAAAGTGTGTAGAGGCAAGGATGTCTGGGAAACAATGTAAAGTGTGTGTAGGTTAGGATTTTTGGAAAGCATATGGGGTAGAGTTTCATGTACAACTTATGTTCCTTGTGCACAGAGTTGAAATTGACAAAATCATAGCAAAAAGTGTTTACTCGTATCATTGTTCTTTTTTACCAAAGCTCAGAAAAAACAATGTTCAGAGGACTGAAGAGATGAAATACAATGCTTTAATATGTAGAGGACTAAAGAGATGAAAGATAGTGCAAAACAAGAGGAATTCTCAAAATTCCATCTTAATAGGAAAACTGGTTTTCTAACCGAACGTCAAAAAAGACAATGCCCAAAGAATTGAACAAATGAAAGACAATGCAAAAGAAGAGGAATTGGCAAAGTTCAAGCTTAATAGGAAATCTGCTTTTGTAAACAAAATGAATGGAAAAGAAAATAGTATGCATGAAGTGTTGGTCTACTGGACAATGTTCAATCACCATTGTTGATCTCTAAAGATGTTTAAGTCTCGAAAAGAACCTGAGCAGGACAAATCCTCCTATATTTTTTAAAACAATTAAATGGAGCAGCATAAATTTTCATCACACACAATTAAAACAAAACATGATAATGCAGTTGGTTTCTTAAGTAAACATTCACAAAAAAAGAAATGTTGGAGAAAGGAATAGCCTGTATTCTATCGAGTATTCACAATACGATATAAAATTTACAAATGATAGAATAATGGTCAAAATAGCATTTGCAAAATCAAAGCAAATGTCCACATATGCAGAGAACTTAACATGACATTTCATTGAAAAATCATAAAGAGTGGACAATTTGAAACTCAAAGCATGTAAAATCAGTAGCCACCTACGTGAAAACAATTCTTTGGCAAGATTAAAAGATATATACAATTGTCTTTTAAATAATGTTTGTAAAAAGTATAAAAGTCAAAATAGTATTTTAGGGAATGAAAGTAAATATTCACATATGCAGAGAACTTAACATGATATTTCATTGAAAAATCATAAAGAGTGAACACATACTTGAAAATTCAATTTGAAAGTCAAAGCCTAGAAAATCACTAGCCATCTATGCCAAAACAATTCTTCAACAAGCTCAAAAAATATACAATTGCCTTTCAAATAATGTATGTAAAAAGTAAAGGTGTTTTTCCAAATGGATTGGGGTTGGGGCTCTCATGGATCATTAAATAGAAGAAAGGCCTAGAATAAATAAAGAATGATAGTTAGAAACTGGTCTTAGGTCTCTACAGGTCATAAAACAAATAATTATGAGCAATTACTAAGTCAAAAAAATAAAACGAGAGCGAAAGTAGATGTAATGGATCCTTAAGTACTTACCAAGAAGAAAATGTTATGTTACTCTGATTTGTTTGTTGTTGTTGTGTATGTTCCTTTATAAGATTTGTTGCTTTGGGCTTCTGTTGAAGTAAATGTTAGTGGTGGTTATTCTGGGTTAACAGTCTATTCTAATGTGTTCTTGACCCAGTGAAAAATATAGTCCTTGATTGGTGGGATGGTGATTTCTTGCTTAACTTGAAGCATGAAAATTTCATCCTCTACTTTTTTTCATTCAACTTGGTGTTGTTGGATGGTTGACAAGTGGTCTTCATTTTCATTAAAAAATGTAACAATCCATTGTTTTATTTCTTCTTCAAGAAACTCCATGAGGTTGTCAAAGTTGCTAGCCAATGAAGTCTTCATCATCGCCAAGTGGCTATCAAGTTCCTCTTTAGTGATCATGGTTTAATTCCTGAAAATTTTTGGACCCTACAGTTCTTTAAAAATATCAAATGATTTTAAAATAACATTGCCTCTCCTTTCATTGATTTTTTCGCAAGTAACAATTGCATCTTGCAACATTTTTACTCGTTATTCCCAACCTGGCTTAATTTTCTTTATTCTCCTACTTGAGGGTAGTCCCTGTTGATTTTTTTGATAGCCAATCATACTAGTGACCCGTGCGATGAAAGTATTTAGCTCATTTTTGCAGTAGGATTCATCATGTTGTAAATCTCTTTGCAAATTTCTGATAAAACTTGAAATCATTTGTGAAAGATCACATATGTTGGTGCAGAGTTCATATGCAGGTTTGATTATATGGATGCTTTGTTAATGTTATCAAAAACATAGACTCTGACTCCATTTAACAATTAAAGTGTTTTCCTAATTGGCTTTAAAGTTCTTGGAGTACTTGGAAGATTTTGTTTTGTTGAAAGTATGGCCAATGGCTATGCAAACAGTGGCTTGGGAGTTACTGCCTCCTCAATTTCACCTATTATTTTCTTCAATTTAATCATTTGCAATTATTTTTCCGAAATTGAATCTACAAGAGAATTGCATATAGAATGGTGTAGTTGCATGATTCTAGATGGTCCAACTCCTGAGACATCAACTACTAACATTAATTTATAAACCACCTTTTTTGTTTTTGAAACTTTCCTTCTCTATTTATAGCTTCTTTTCATGCTTCTTGTATTGAGTATTGTGCAGTGTCAAGGATTGGTCCTCAAAGAACATGGATTCCTCTGTTGCGAATTGTTGATGTTTGAATCGGTTAAGATTGAAACAATAACCTCATGAGGATATGAATTCCCCTAGATTTTTATAGAGGTGGTAATCCTCTTTGGTTGAAAGATATATCTTGAATATTTTGGATTAGGGAGAATGCTAGACAACAAACCCCATATCTTCATTACTTTGATTTATACATGGAATGGTTCTTGATAACCAGATCTGATCTTTATGTGCAATGAATAGCTTCTTAAAAAATAAAATATTAAAGGAAGGCTTCAATATCATAATATATACATACTTAGCACCATTTATGCAACCCTCTAAATCACATACAAATAGAGGATACATCCATATCTTCTCATAAGAAAAAGGAAGAAATAATTTTGATCATACAAAGAAATTTAAATGAGTTAAGAATTCATAACTGAAAGAATTTGATGGGAATACTACGAAAATATCACACTCAAAAATCCCAATATCTAAGAAATAATTAAAGTAAAACCCTGAATTAGTTCTTTGTGGAGTTTTATTCATAAAAGTTATTCAACAATACACAAAATCTTTGCAAACCAATTGACTAGTGACTCAGAAACAAAATTTGTTTAACAAAGACTAAATTCTCATGAATCCAATAGACAATATTGGCTTACATCTAACATTCAAAAATATGGTTGTAAATACTCCATGATCATATTAAAAAAGTCTTAGAAGATTACAAGAGAAAACTCAAGAACTCATCCTTATGTTCAGTTCAGAAATATGAACAAAAAACCTTTGAGAAAATGGTGTAGAAGAATAAGAAGAATGGAGAAGATGGAGATCTTTGTTTGTTTATCGTAGGATTAGTTTCATGTTTATGGATGGATCCTTGTGTTCTCATCTCCTTCTCTCATAATGAAACCTTCTCTGACCCATTGATGAAGCCCTTTCTTGTTTTTTTAAACCGACTCTTCTAACTTCTTAAGTAGTTAGAGATTTATCTTTCTTGATATAACCACTTTATTAAAGTCTCATTAATTATTTTTTATCATTTACATTCACATATTGAAGTGGGTCTTTTTCATATTTAATAAAAGTTTTTTTAACTAACTTTTATTTTGAAAATTTTACATAGCTTCATTTTTAAAGAGAGGATTGTATTTTAATTTTTTGGGTATGATATTCAATTTCTCAACTATGGAAACCAATTTATATGTAATATTCATCATCTTTTCTTTCCAACGAGTCCTCCTGCGTGATATTTTGATTTCTAGATCTCAAGATATGAGGTTGTGAAGTCAAGGTGCCAAGCAGATTTTTCAGTAAAGCATAAAAATATTGTTGACTGTTCTTTCCATTTTTGAGAAAATTATGGCCTATTTCAGCCCTTAAAACTTGTTTAATCATCTTCCTCATCGAATTACCTTTTCAATGAGGTAATTTTTTTCCAAATCCGTCCCTAATCTCAAGATATGGCCTATAGAACATCAAGACTCAACAGTCGTTGATCAATTTTCATGGGGCAATTTGGGCCCTTGATTTAAATTTGTCCTTCTCCATTCAAATTTCGACTTGTTTTCAAAATGTATATCCCACATGCATGGTATGAAGAAGGGAGAGTATGAAGAGATTTCAAGAAAATTATAAGTATGGAAGATAACGAGATATGGAGTATAAGAGAAATATGGAGAAGTTCCAAGAAAATGATGTGGTTCCAAGAATTAGCTTTATTTCACATGGAAGAGGCGTTCTTTTGTCGATTAAACTAAAACTTGGATATCTTGCAGATACGAACTCTTATTTTGAATCCGAAAAATGCATGTTGAAGATGAGACTGAAGGATATGCAATGGACTTATAATCGTTCAAAAGTTTTCTTCTTCTGATATAATTTTTTATTGTTCCAGGAGCGGGAAAATATAGGTAACAAAATTTTGATCAACAACCGGTTCCAACTGCAGGACAGTGACCCCCTGTGAGTTGCTGAGAACACCAGGATCTGAAGACCAACTATCTTCTCCATTAGGCTATGGAGTCATATTCACAATGGATTCTTGTAATTCCTCTTCCATGGAGTTATCTTCAAATATCGTCTCCACTTATCAACTACTTTATTATGAAAAAATTTGACTGAAAAAAGTAAACTATGTACAAATAAAACCTGCCTAACCTATCCTACTTGAAGGAAAGGGACACTTTTAGGTGTAGGTATACTTCCAATGGATCCATTCAAGCATCCAACTAATCTTTTTAATGAGTTCCAAAATACTGGAACATATTGAGGCTAGTACCAAAATGTGTTGAGGAAAAACTCAGCAAGATGTGCTCGAAACCTAATTTCATTGCTTGGCCAACGATGTTATGGAATAATGATTCAAGGAAATCAACTCTTGGTTTACCAACATTGTTGTTGTATTTGGTTGGATGAGAAATTTCCAATGTGAGAATACTTTCATATTTATCCTTATCACTGACCACATCCAAGATTTTTTATCCACTGGTGATATCTTGAAAACATGCTTCCTTTATGAAATGGAAACCTTGCTCATCATTATTCTCAATACTCATTTATTCACCAATTATTCTCGCTACCAATGCTCTTGTGACTTTTTGCCATCTGTTACAAGGCTAAAATATTCTTGTTCATTGGGTGGAGGTTCCTCGATTTCATTCTCAAATTTTTTGCTTGAAAAAAATTCATATGGCCTACGTGAAAGGATGAAATCTTCACTATATTGTATCCATATGGGAGAGGGTGGGTGGGAAAACATTTCAGTGAATGAAGTTTCCAACACATCCCAACTAGTAATGGTCTTAGGTAGAATTGAATGGTACCATTCAAGAGCATACCCACACAGAGTTTATAAAAATAATCGATAAGTGACATTGTCTTCAGTGAGATTGAAAACATCACATGTTCTTTTGAATCTAAACAAGTGTTTCTCAACATCCTATGAAGTATTTCCAGAGAATGTGGAAAATATTTCAATAGAAATACTTGGCATTTGAAAATCAACTTCTGGAAAATTTAAATGGGTTCTATGAAATCTCCTCTTTCTTTGGATAACTCTTCCTTTTGTTGCATCTTTTGAAGCCATTGATGGGCTTGGTATTGAAGTTAAAGGAACATTGTGTCATGAAAGAAGCTCCTCAAAGGAATCATAATATACCTCTTCTTGAGATTCTTGAATTCTTTTGATGGAGTTACTAGGGCATTTGAGAGTTCTTTCAATGGAATCACCAGAGAGTTCATCCTCCTGAATATTTGATTGTTCTTGTCTCTTTTTGAGGTCATCCAAATATTTATGAATAACATTTTTATAAATCCCATGCATCTAGAACAAGCAAAAGTCTTCCTAAATTTTATTTTCAAAACTTTGAACCATGGAGACTCTAGTTCCTCAATCAGATCTGAAGCAAGGCCTCAAATATCTTGAAAATAAATTATTCCCTAGTGGAGTCACCAAAAATGTTGATTTTTGAATTGGTTAAGATCGAAACAACAACCTCACAAGGATATGAATCCCCCTAGTTTTTTATATATGTGGTACTCCTCTTTGTCTTAAAGATATATCTTGAATATCTTGGATTAGGGAGAATGCTAGACAATAAACCCCATATCTTTATTTCTTTCATTTATACATGGAATGGTTCTCGGTAACCAAATATGATCTTTATGTGAAACGAATAGCTTCTTAAAAAATAAAATATTGAAAGAAGGCTTCAATATCATAATATAGACATACTTAGCACCATTTATGCAACCCTCTAAATCACATACAAATAGGAGATACATCTATATCTTCTCACAAGAAAAAGGAAGAAATATTTTCGATCATTCAAATATATTTAAATGAGTTTTACGTTCAGAACTGAAATAATTTGATGGGAATAATTCAAAAATCTCACCCTCATAAATCCCAAGATCTAAGAAATCATTAAAGTAAAACTCTGAAGTAGATCTTTGTGGAGTTTTATTCATAAAATTTATTCAACAATACACAAAATCTTTGCAAACCAGTTGACTAATGACTCAAAAACGAAGCTCGTTTAACAAAGACTAAATTCCCATGAATCCAATAGAAAATATTGGCTTACATATGATAGTCAAAAATATGGTTGTAAATACTCTGTGGTCATATTAGAAAAGTCTTGGAATATTACAAGAGAAAAACTAGAGAACTCAACCTTGTGTTCAGTTCAAAAATATGAACAAAAAGAATTTGAGAAAATGATGTAGAAGAATAAGAAGAATGGAGAAGATGGAGATCTGTGTTTTCTTATCATAGGTTTAGCTGCATGTTGATAGTTGGATCATTATGTTCTGATCTTCTTCTCTGATAATGCAACCTTATCTATCCCCTTGATGAAGCCCTTTCTTGTTTTTTTTAAAATCAACTTTTCTAACTTCTTGAGTAGTTAGGGATTTCTCTTTCTTGATATAACCACTTTAATTAATGCCTCATTGAAGTCTTATTAATTAATTTTTATCATTTACATTCATGTCTTAAAGTGGGCCTTTTTCATATTTAATAAAAGTTTTTTAATTAACTTTTATTTTGAAATTTTTAACTAGTTGTCTATTTAAAGAGAGGATTGTATTTTAATTTTATGTGCATGATATTCAATTTATCATCCATGAAAACCAATTTATATGTAATATTTATCATCTTATATTTCCAATGAGTCCTTTTGGGTGAGATTTTTATTTCTATATCTCAATATATGAGCTCATGAAGTGGAGGTACCGAGCAAATATATCAACAAAGCATAAGAATATTTTTTACGTTTCTTTTAATTTATGAGAAATTATGGCCAATTTCATCCCTTGAAACATATTCCATCATCTTCCTCGTATATTTACCTTTCCAAAGAGGTAAATATTGTCCAAATCCGTCGCCTGGATCTCAATATATGGCCTCTGGAACATCAAGACTCAGTAAACATTGATCAGTTTTCATGGGGCTATTTGGGCCCTTGATTTAAATTTGTCCTTCA
>JASDQU010295745.1:3569-14252 GCA_032191745.1 Picea mariana | reverse complement strand
AAAAAATTAAATTTCCCATAGGTTTTTGTTCAAACATAAAGAATATCTTAACGAAGAAAGGTGAATTTGGTGGGGTAAAAACACATGATTGGCATACCTTCATTAAGGTAATTAATCATTTTAGTATTCATATTTATATATTGGTCGTATACATTTTTTGAGATTTTTATTTTTTTGTCTAGTTTTGAACAAGTAACGATTTGTTTTTATTGTTACAGTATGTTCTATCTCTATCTCTCCCAAATTAATTTGACAACAATGTCAAACAAGTTATATATAATATTGGAAAATACATGAGGTAAGTATTTGCAATATATATGCAAAACAAAATTCAATTTTTTGTTGTACTTGATGACATGTGTTTTACTTGTAATGTAATATGTATTTATATGTTTTGTTGAAACATATTATTTTATTGCATCATGATATGTATATGGTTTTCATTGAAATAAATCCATGAAGATGATATAAAGTATTGGAGGAGAGAAATTCCTCGGCAAATGTGTGAAATGCAAAAGTATCCACCTCCATCATTTTTCAGTGCACAAGAACACTACCTCATACACCAAGTTGAGGAGATTGAAATGTGTGGACCTGTACACACAAGGTCAATGTGGATGGTGGAGAGGAACTTGAAATCATTGAAGGCTTTGGTTAAACAAAGAGAACATCCTGAGGGTTCTATGGTGGAGGGATATATGGTCTATGAATCCATGGTGTTTATTAGTCAATATATTCCTAAATTAGCAGTGCAAGCTATGCATGCAGTGGATTTAATTTGGTATGTGAACTGCATCAAAAAATTTGAAAGGGGGCAACCGTTGGGGAAAGGTACAATAAAGAAAGTGAGAGGTAATTAAATTGTGGATATTTTTAATAAATAAAAATTTATCATTTTTTTTGTATATGATCATACTCATTTAATATTTATTATTTCATCATTTGTTAATATTTACCATGGTTATAACTAATATTTAATATTGGTGAATTGTTATTTTTTTATCGGTAAGTTGCTCAAGATTGGGATGCACTACATTTATGCATTACAAACTATCTTGACTGGATGAAGGTATGGATTGATAGATGTAAAAAATGTCATGGTGGTAGGTTATCATGGAAAGAACTATCTGAATTGGTTAGATAATCTTGTTGTAATGGAGATTCTGATGTTACGCAGAGGGAAATAGATTTAGGATATTGTTTGAAAGATGGAAAGGCAAGAAAATTCACCCATTTTATTCAATTATTTTATATTATGTTAATGTGACTGTAGGTGTATTTTTTTTATATTATATTTTCCAAGTTATATAAATTTGCTCATTATTAATTGACAATGCATATTTTACATGTCTCACATATTTCAGTTGAAACAGCACAATGCTATGTGGTGCAATGGTCATAAATTTGGCATCAAAAATTTGGATGAAACCAGAAAATTTTTTGATAGTGGGATAACTGCAGTATTCCAGGTCATGAATGTTTCCTCTAGGAGTGACAGACGTCCTCGAGAATCTGAATATAGATACTATGGGTTTTTGAATGATATAATTGATTGTGACTTTAATTCCTTCAAATTAGTTTTGTTCGATGTCAAATGGTATAGGTTACTAATGCATGAACATGATGAGGAAAGAACCATTATTCAACTTGCCAATGGATTTACACTGATTAAAACAACATCTTCTGGAAAAAAAAATGATCGTTATGTTTTTCCAAGTCAATGTGAACAAGTATTTTACTCAAAGTTTCCAAGTAAGAGGGATTGGTCATTTTTTGTTAGATATGATCCAACAGGAAGGCTAGTAAAGTATACTATAGATGAGGAAGATTATATTGAAGAAGAAGATGATGTAGATCTAGAGAAAGAAGAATATGGTTCGATAGATGAAGAAGACAGAGAATATGAACCAGGCGTAGGAGACAATGTGATAGTTCTTGATGATGATATCGATGAAGATATGATCGAAAATGACATTGATGATGATGATGATATCATCAATCCTTTCAATAGTGTTTCTGAACCGGATGATGATACAGATATCAATTTGGATGATCAAGAAGAAAATACAGAAGAAGATGATACAAATGTTGCATTGGTCGATGAGGTACGTAACTAGATATTTTAATTTGTATGAATTATTCTCTTTAAATAATTTTTAATTATGTGGGTTAATTACATGTTTTTAAGTTTTATTTCATTTTCATTCTAGTAGTTTATATGCATGATTAATATGTTCCTTTTGTTTGTTTTATGTTTTATATATTGGGTATTGGGGAATTGAGAGAAATGTGAGGGGGGGTTGGCCATATGAGCTTCCACCTTCACATGGTTGTCCTTGTTTAGTAAAGAATAAATTATTCTCGAAACCAAGAGAAGTTCATTTATTCATCTTTATACTCAAATATCATTCACAGAACCACTCTATATATCGTCTCATCTCGTCATCATTTCATTTTAATTTTTCGATCGTTCGAATTTTAAAGGAAACAACTATTAAAAGACATTGTACTAGAGCTAGAGTACATGATGGGAAATAGTCACCTATGAATGGGTCCAACATTGAAATGTTTTCAAAATGTTTATGTATGACATCATACATCCTTGAGTCTTGAAACCCTCACATACCGTCAAGGCATGTGTCTAGTATAACCATGTCAAATTTCGATGCATATAGGCACATATTGAATAAATTTCAAAGTTGGCCCCATTCACTGCTCACTATGTGGGGTTGGTGCATGAAATTTGTGGTGGTTGAATTGGAAGTTCCATGACATTTCAAGAGAGTTCCAACAAAGATTCTATAGATGGAAACAACAACATTTGACAATGACACGACCATTATGAACATTGTTGCAAACATGGACGATCTCAAAGATTATGTGGTCAGGACATTAGACATCCTTGAGTCTTGAAACCATCCCATACTGTCAAGGTATGTGTCTAGTCTAACCATGTCAAATTTCAATGCATACATGCACATTTTGAAGAAATTTCAACGTTGGCCCCATTAATTAATTAGTATGTGAGGTCAGTGCAAGATGCCATTTGTGGTGGGTGAATTGAAGCTTCTGCAACATCAACTCTACTTGGTAATTCAATAATAAAACCCTCCTTAAGTATTATGTGGTGACATCAAACATCCTTAAGTATCGAAACCCTCCCATATATTCAAGAAAACTATCTAGTATAACTGTGTCAAATTTTGATGCATACAGGCACAGATTGAAAACATTTCAACGTTGGCCCCATTCATTTCTCACTGTGCGGGGTTGGTGGAAGAAATTTGTAATGGGTTTATGTGAAGTTCCATTTCAAATTTCAATATAGTTCCGACAATGATTCTATATAAGGGAATGACGAATGATGACAATGAGAGGTGTAGCATGATGAGCATTGATGCAAATGTGGACGATCTCAAATATTATGTGGGGACATCATACATCCTTGTGTATTGAAACCCTCCCATAACTTCAAGGCATGTGTCTAGTCTAAACATGTCGAATTTCAATGCATACATGCACAGTTTGAGTAAATTTCAATGTTGGCCCCATTCACTGCTCATTATGCGGGGTCGGTGCAAGATGACATTTGTGGTGGGTGAATTGAAGATTCTCCAACATCAACTCGACTTGCTAATTAGATAATAAAACTCTCCTTAAGTATTATGTGGGGACATCAAACATCCTTAAGTATTGAAACCCTCCTATACCTTCAAGGCAACTATATTGTCTAACCATGTCAAATTTCTATGCATAGTACTGCAACGTTTTATAATAATGTATCACAAGGTTTTAATTAGTACCACTAACCATGTATCACCACAAGGTTATATAAGAATGTACTAGAAAGGTTCTGTAAGAATGTATGATAAGGTTTTGCAAGAATATTGTATCACAAGGTTTGAATTAGGAAACTATCTAGTCTAACCATGTCAAATTTTGATGCATAACCTATACAAAAATGTTCTACCACAAGGTTTGAATTAGTATTGCACCGGGTTCTGTAAGAATGTATCAAGAAAGGAATCAAGAAAGGTGTTCCATCATTGAAGAACTATCTAGAGATATTTTAGCAATATGGAAATACAAGTTGGCATTGGTGGCATTGGCATTGATGTCAAATATATGAAAGTCACTATTGTTCATTCACATTGACAAAATAACAATGTGCATTAAGGAACTTTGTCACTACAGTACAACAATCCCTATCATGGACAAATCAAGATGTATGTGGCATACAAGAACATGAAATACAATAGAGTACATGCCTGTTATGATGAGAATGACAAGATCCAAAGTTTGTTAACAGGAAAAGATATTGATCAGTATTGCTACATGATTATAGTGACGAATATTGACAAAACCCTATGCAGACAGGAATTTGGTCACCATATTCTATGCTCCAAATTACTGTGGGAAAATTGATAATTTTGGGGCTATGATGAGTGTTGATGAAAGTCTAAATGTTCTCCTTCTAAATATTAAATCCATTTGAATAAGGATTTTTGCATGAATGCACCTTGGAAAATATTTGCTTGATACCACATCCAAAATGCTACATGTAAATAGCATACCTGACCCATATGGTGTCTACCACAAAGGGTGTGATTGAAGATTTTAAAATATCTACAATTATTTTATTACCAAGAGAGTATTGCAAGCATCATAATGGGTATTCAAAGAATTAAATTATGGTTATCTAGATTATCATCAAGGATTGATTTGGATTTCAGGATCGACTTGGTTTTCAGGATCGATTTTTGTTTCAAGGAGATGAGAATTCATTAAAACCTTGTGATGTAATTCAATGCAGAGAATTTAGATCTTGATCTAACATGGCATTCATTACTCAGAGTGCAGGTTGCCTCATGAGATCACTTTAACTATGGACATTTTCAAAACTATGATGACAATAATAAGACTGGGTTGATGAAAGCAGTAATAAAAATGATGAGCTTATGACATCGTCCTCTGAAAAATCTATGAGTGAACATGATGAGATGATGACATTGTTCTCACCAACATATGTCCACTTAGTTGCAATGACACATCTTTGATATACTCCAAAATTAAATAAATCCCCACATCAACACGGAGTTTAAACATTTTCAATAAGTGTGAGTTGTTCATGCATTCTCCTACCTCATGGAAATTCTCTTGTGATCATTCTCACCATTATTCACATAACCCCCACACTATATTCCCCTTAGTTACTCATTAATCCAAATTTAGAAATGACCAAAACTAATGCAACAATGAGGGAATAGAAAACCTTGGAAGAGAGATATATGGTTGTAGATAAGTATAGAGGAAAGGAAAATTAGAAAACCTTTAACCCCATTCCCACGAAATAGTTTCTTATTAATTATTTAAGAGCTAAGGAAATACTCCACTAGGTTTCCCATAACGAAATGAGTGGATTGGAATATTTATGCCTACATGAGGGCACTTAAAAGGAAGGAGATGGTTGAGGGATTGTTGAGTAGGTAAAGGAATCATTTTCCCTTGTGTTGTGTATGGCATGGAAGAGATATTGATGGTTGATTGATCATTGTATGAGGTGTATGTGGTACTTTATAATGCACAAATTCATCGAGTCGTGAGAGAAATGGGTTGGGTTGAATGATATGTAAGCATGTAGATGGTTTCTTCACCTTGGTGGTCTCATAGCCCAAATTGGTGGTGGCATCTACACTAGACTACTATGGTCAGGCAATGAATTGTTTTTATGTAGTGAGTTTCTTGGACCATCTCTTGTTAAAAAAACATGTGTTCTCTCTTTTAATAACTATGCAATTTTATTATATTCTCCATAATGACACTGATGTTGTATTCATGCAAGTTGTGTATGTGAATGTGCTTAATGTTGAACATGGGCATGGTTTCCCTGAAATCATTAAGAATTTGTTGAATTTTTTCCACTACATTTTAATAATGCATCTATGTATGCTTTTGATTTATTCTAAGCCTTAATAGTACCCAAATATAATATTATGGAAAATGGGTTTGTTAGCAACATGGACTGTTAATGCAATGAAGTGGGTTTTCCTTCTAGTGTGGAGAAGTTCATTGATGGGGCACCAAATTAAGTGTGTGGGTTTAGTGCATAAATTATCTACATTGATCAATTGTGTGAGCTAAGTGCATCAATTAGCTACATTGGTCAATTGTGTGAGTTAAGTTCATTAGGATATTTGGGTGACTTAGAATAGTGGTCTTGGGTTAGTGCCTTAGTGGCCATGTTTGGAATTAGGAGTAATTAGCAAATTAGCGGTGCAAGTTCTTGGGTTGATGTGATAGCTACATCCACCCTTAGTCCAACACTAACATTAATAGTGGTTAGTTGTGTGTTCTAGTTGCATGCATTAGATTCATGGGTTGGGTGTGTGGGTAGGTGCATAAATTAGGTGTATGGATTATAATTGTAACTTGTGTCTGGATTAGTATGTTGATGGATTTAGTGCATGGGTTAGCTACACATGTCAAATATGTAGTGGAATCCATCACAATGTTGATGTGAAGAAAAATACCCAATTGGAAATATGATAAAATCTAAGATTTCCAACAAACTATGCCAAGGGGAAAGGAACAACACAATGCTAAGCCAACCCCATGCATACAACTTCCAAGAGAGAATGATATAGAATAGTTAGAAGGACTAGGGTGGATAACTAAGTTAATTGTGTTGTGTTTCATCCATCAAATGACCAAGTTCCCCATGGTAATTTCTCTTTAGGACACCCAAATGAATGGAAATGAGTTTCCACCCATAGGTTCGACGACCAAATCCAAGTTCACCAAAGCCAACAACACAATAAAAATTAGTTCAAGAGAGAGCCCATCAATGGTGGCACAACATTGGAAGGGATAAGAAAAAGGTTCAACATAGAGGAGGAAGGTTTTTGTCATGAATGACACAAGTTCCCAAGGAATGTGATTGCATTTCAAGTCATTTTGAGAGGGGTGCAGGTACAATGCCCAACTATAAACCATCATGGGATGTAATTTCCCACTGAGACATCATGGGTGTGAATTAACTTGGCATGTAGTTGGGTTTCATGAGTGTATATTAATTTTGAGTGTAGTTTCACTTTCTCCCTAATTTTGAGGCAACCTATGAGATAAGAGTGGGTCTAAGAGGAATACAGAGGTACATCACCCAATGCTTGTGTCAAAGGGAGTGACTTGATGGTTTTTTATGTTGACCTGGGTTCAAGAGGAGGAGTAATTTCGGTAGGTTGAGTAAGGATATCTTGTATTAAAGAAGTGTTGATTTGAGATGAATCATCTTTTTTAGGAGAAGTGCATTTTCAAGTCGTAGTAACTTGGACCAAGGGAAATTATAAGCCTTTTTGGGAAGAATAATAGTTCTTATGTCGAAGGAATTGACACTCGTTCAAGATGTGAGTGTTGAGATTATGATAATTTCACCATTTGTTTGATTTAGGGAAAAAGTTAGAATCCATTCTTATGTGATTATTTCTAGGAGAACTTATATGAGGAGGGGGCTACAATTCAAATCTACAATTACACAAAATTTGGATAGCTTGAATAATTCACACACACACACACACATACACACACACAAATATAATATGAAGCACACATACATACCAAAAACTCAATCCAAGATGGTACAAGTAAATCTCTCCAACCCTAGCTAGGTAAACCATAAGAAATCCCTAGCTACAAACTCCCCCTATCCATGAATCACTCCTAACAAAAGCTAGTCACTCCACCAAAGATCATCAACAAGCTAGCCTTAAAACTAGTAAGCCCTCCTTGGCTCCTGTAGTCACATCCCAAAATTACACAAGAATATCTCCTTCTCTATCCTCCATAATGAGCACATTAATATCTACCAAATAACCCATTTAACATCAATTGACACCAATTTTAGTAATGTCACACCTAGAACAAGTGAATGAGTAAATAAAAAGACACTTTGAGAGAATAGAATCCAATTACAAGATGTTCAAATGCAAAATATGAGTCAAATACTCAAATAGGTCTCCTGTATTTATAAACAAGAGATAAAGGTGGCATTATGTATCATACACTCTATGTTGACCTAAGTATAACTAATATCATAATAGTGAATGTGGGTTAGGACCCTCGCATAGTCCCCTGCTTTAAAAATATTTCTCGTCAAAGATTTTGATGGAAGGTTTTTCTTCATGAATTTCTCATCTTCCCATGCCTCTCCTTCTAGATCCATGTTCTTCCACTTGATTAGGTACTCCATATTTTTTCTATTTTGAAGATAAATACATCATCAACCTATAAATTCTTCTAGTTTAGGAATCAATGTTCCTTCTTCATCTTGAAGCTCGACCATTTGTTTGCATATGATATATTGAAGTCAAGGATAATGTTTTTCCTATTATATTCCATAAAGCCTTCCAAAATTTTCTTATGAATTTTGGATCTTTCTCGCAAACTATTACCTTAGCAAATCCACAAAGCCTATGAATTTCATTCATGAAAATGTTTTCCACTTGGCTTGTAGTATATGAACTTTGAGTTCCATAAGTTTTTGAGTCTATCCTTATCTTCTAATTTTGGTAATACTATTATGAAATACATTAATATCTCTTCCCATATTTGATTAGGTAGTATAAGGGTTGAAGTAACCCTAGAATCTTGATAGAATCTAGGATATTTTATACTCATCCATGGTATAAATTATAATATAAATATTATATTATATATAACTATAATAAAAACAAAAACAAAAAAAATACCAAAAAAAAAACAAATAACAAAACAAAATACCCATTTCATCCCCGCACAAGCTAGTTGGAGGAGAAGACCCATTTCATCCTCGTGTGCGAGATAGATGGAGGAGAAGGAGAGAGCTAGATAGAGGAGAAGGAGAGTTCTATCTGGAGGATAAGACCCATTTCATCCCCGTGCGTGAGCTAGCTGGAGGAGAAGAAGAGAGGAGGCTGTAGCTGGTTGCATGAACTAGGATAAGGCCGAGGTGAGATCAATAAAGAGGAGGTCATAGTTTGGTTATGTGAGCTAGGAGAAGGAGAGGAGGTTAAGGAAAAGAGGAGGGAACCTAGAGGAGGTAGGTCACACAAAGAGGAGGGCACCTGGAGGAGGTCAGGGAAGAGAGGAGGATTTGATCAGAGCCAAGGGGGATTTGACCAGAGCACCAACAATGATGCCACCAAAATTGGTATTCATAGGTTTTGTATTGAAATATTTAAAAAAAAATGATGCATGATAGGGTTGATGGGCCTCCTACCAATCCTTCTTTTGTCAGCTTACCTCCTCATTTCGGTACCAAGTTTTGCAAATGGGCCCAATTGTGTAGATAAATCAATGGGTCTAAAATTTCAATGCAATTTTTGTTGTTTAGTCTTAGGATTTTTGAATTATGTGATGAATTAAGCAGAAAACTAACTTGGACCTCTGTCATGTTGATGACTAGTGTATGGAAAAAAAACCTTTTGACCTTGGTTTTCTCGTTGGGTTATAGATACTACTCGTAGAAAGATTACTATTAATTACTTTCCCTTCCACTAGAACCCTACTAACTCCTAGTATGAAAAATCCTCCATATTACAAAGGTCTCACATTTAGCAAGATTGGGTCTTTACAATTGAACCAAATGTTGGCATGAGAAATAGACTAGGGTCCACTTAAGTGTTCAACATAGGCATTGTAGTGTAGTATTGGCATATCAATCCCTTGTTACAAGGATATTCTCACCCGAGACACCTTGCCAAAACCTTAGGATAACGCGAGGACATGTAATATAACATAGTGTTGCATTGAATCTACTTCAACAAACATTCAATTATTCGAACCTTCAATTATCCTATCCTTTCAGGACATGACTAATTAAAAACCGGAAGGGTCATTCTTCACCATATAATATATATGTAATAACAATTAAACATCATCCACATGAAATAGACCTAGAAGCTTAATTTTCAATACTATTAAATAGACGTGAAATTGATCTATTTGAAATAGACGTGAAATTGTTCAATTTTAAATAGATATGAAATTGATCTGTTTGAAATAGATCAATGGTGAGCTTGGTAATGTCCTCTATTGACTTTTCAACTTCTTCCTTGTCATTGGGTGTATATTTCTTAGGGAAATTTTACCTAAGGTGACCATACATATGAAGGATGGAGCACCAAAACGAAATCTTAACATTGTCTATCTCTTGACAATAAGAACAATTCCCCACCTCGATATCAATTCCTTCAAGCAATCCATCTCCCAAGTTCATTTCCAAAAAATCTTATCCATCGAGGTCTTGTCTAGGAACCATGTTTTCTCATCAATATCCAACATCGATCAAACTAGGAGGTCATCCATCAAACTATGTGACACATGCCTCCAAATGCACAAACAATTTGACCACTCCAATATTTGTAACATGGCATGGCATGAGAGGTCCATGTGCATGAAGAATATCCCCAAACTTCCTATGTTATTCTGACCAATGCCTTGAGAATTGTAATATTGCATCGAGAGTTGTGAACAAAATCATGATTTGTGAAGATACCTTGGGAGTTGTGAAAATTACAAATGTCCTAATGAATCCCATGCAATGTCCACTTAGCCACAATGTCCATTCACCATTAATCTAACCAATATGTAATCGTGGCCTTTGAATAATGGCTTGTCTCATTTGTCCTTTTTGGATGGAATGAGTCA
>JASDQU010295743.1:4038-14158 GCA_032191745.1 Picea mariana | reverse complement strand
ATCAATGTATTCGGATGTAATAAAGGTCAATATTAATAAGACATTTCAATAAAATAGAATAAGGCGGATGTAAGAAGACCTAATAGAAGCTTCTGCTTCTAGAAGGATCTTCCTCTAGATGCTTCTCTTAATAGACATATTTAGTATAAACAAGGGTCGAGGGTATGAAAAACCCTAACTTGGAAATTATTGTAACAGAGCGCTGCTCGACTGGGGGTTTCCCCCTCGAAGAGGCCTGTGAACATTGCTATCTGATTCAAAGTGTTATTTCTGTTGCTATTTCGTATATCATTTATGTGTATTGTGAAGATTATGCTGGATATTTTACTGTTATTCTGTCATTTCTAGCATTTCATTTCTGTTCTGCATATTTTATATATCTGGTATCTTGTAGTTCCCACCTAGAGGAGGTCAGTCTTACTCTTTGGGAAAACCCCAACCTAGATCCAATCCATTTGGGGGCAGTTTTCATAACCCCCGGCCTGGATCTAATCTGGCTGGGGGAAATATTCATAATCCTTATCATAACATTCCTACTGGAATGATTCCCAACCCATATTATATGAATCATCTCGAAAGAGGGCCTTATAATTCTGGATAGGGCTATGGTTCTTACCAGAATCCTGGATGGGTTGCATTTCCACAAGCACAATCTTTCGCAGGAAGTTGGGGCCAGAAGTCACAACTCCGTCTCCTTTTTTTGGCCATGCTTAATATACTAGACTTGTCTAAGTTAATGAATGACCTAGTGAGTCATGATCCCACATGGCCCCTTGTCCCTACCAAAATTCCTTCAGACATTCCAAAGTTTGAAGGTAAGAATGGAGAGGACCCTGGTGATCACATCGCTACCTTTCACCTTTGGTGCTCATCGAATCCCCTGAACCATGATTCTATTAGATTACAATTGTTTCAATGCACTCTCATTGGAGTTGCTTCACAATGGTATATTGAACTACCTAGGGGGGACATATGGGTCATTTAATCAGTTGGTGATTGTCTTTATCAACCACTTTCAATTGCCCATTTGTTATGATGCTAGCCTCGAATTTTTATCGACTTCACACCAGGACACCACCACTCATATCTCAGATCATATCCAAGAGTGGCATAGATAGAGGTGGTTTGTTAAGACTCCTATACCCCCGACCTTTCTCCTAGAATGGTTCCTAAAGTCTTTGCACCCTCTTATCTCGAAGGACGTTTCTACTTCCAAGGTCTCCAATGAGGAAGAAGTTATCTTTAGATCCCAAAAGTTAGATTTAATATATGCTCAGTCTGGGATGCTATATCACCTTCTTCCAGAAGCACCATAATCGATCCTAGGAAAAAACCCATACCTCATGTCGATGGCATTGTAGGGTCCGCCAATTTAAAGTTCACAGACTTGACGATGAAGTTTGTTGGAGGACCAACTTCGTCTGTGTCCTCCAAACCCACCTAGTCGGTGGATGTACATTCTGTGAAATCGTCGAAAAACCCAGATGGTGACCAACAACCAAATGGGAATAAAAGGAAAGGTTGAAACAATCATAAGGGTGGGAAAAATGGTAACAAACCCAAGGAAAAATATAATAATGGGAAGCATAATGATAATGCTTGAGAGGGAAAGAAAGAGAAACGTAAGGTGAAGTTTTCTTGTAAACTTTGTACCGATGACCACCTTACACATTTATGCCCCAAACTCATGGAGACTGCAAGGATTTTGAATCTACCACTTTTTTTGTTGACAAATCCATTCCCACATAACCAACACTTAGCCTTGACCTCTGTGAACACCGGAAATGCAGCCGGTGGGAGTCAAAACCCACCACTGCAAGATGGCGATCGCGTATGTATCAACATGGTCGATGCAAAAATTGATATAGCCACCCGCTCTCGAGATTATAGCTCTTCACAAGATAAATATGGTCTAGAAGCTCCCCCTTCTCCTCCAGAGATGAACTTACAGATTGAGAAACCAGAGCCATCGCCTTGTATTCTGAAAGGAGTACTTAAGTGCTCTACCTACAATCCTAATGCTAGAGCCACCCAGAACTACTCTATTGTTGAGGACCTGGGCCAAACCCCTTGTATGATGTCGGCTTTGAAGGTACTCAAGACGTGTCCCTCATAGAGGAATTCCTTACTCTCTACCTTAGGAGCTATTGAACCTGGTGGCTCAAAAGTTATCAAGTTTTATGTCACGGATGTGAATCCTCACTTACCTTCCCATGTGGCTTTCCAAATCCACATGGAGTATTCCAAGTATACCATTAAACATGCAATTGTTGATGAAGGTTCTGCCACCTGTGCGATGTCCTTGGTTTGTTGGAAAGCTCTCAGTTCTCCAACCCTTTCCAAGTCATCAAACATGTTGACTGCATTTGATAGTCATTCCTTCTGCCCTCATGATATTCTCCCTGCCTTTCCGGTCCAGTTAGGTGGGAAGACAGTAGAGGTGGAGGTAGAGGTAGTTGATGCACCTCTTGATTATAACATGTTACTAGGTCGAAATTGGACCTATTCTATGGTTTCTGTCGTACACTTTGTTTTCCTCATAAAGGGAATATCATGACTATCTATTGTAGGAAAATCTCCTTGCAGACAGGTAGATTTCCTCTTGAGAGCTATACCCTTAACTCTAAGACAGAAGGTGCTTAACATGGACACTGAATTCCTTTTAGATATAATCAATTTGATGAAAAAAAGAGAAGGAGGAAGGCATGTACCTTATGAATGTCATTTTTCCCTGCAAGGTCCAGGCTGAGCTTCGATATTGAGCTCCTTGGTAGGTCCTGCAAGATAATCAAAAGTACAAAAGACTTCCTACTCTACTGAGATTAGCTAAAACATAGATCCATCTACTGCAGACAAATGCATATGGAACAAGTACAAGTTTGAAAGAAACAGACCAAGCATTGATTGTATTAATGAGAACAAAGTGTTACTTACAACCATGGATGTGAGTGCAACAACTTTATCAAGTTCTCCTCATCCAAACCCTTGCTTAAACAGTCCACACACATAATGTTGATGTTCCAAATGACATCTTCCTCATGAGATCATAAGTTAGATGCTCTAAACTCCTCTATCTCCCCCTCCTCCATGGAAATCCCTCATTATATAGGATTTGGAGGCTTAACCACCATGGAGAGGATGTCTCATCAGATCCACTAAGAAAGGGTTCTCTAAGATATTTAGGGAGAAAATATCTCTTAAGGATTTTGGAGAGGAANGATTCTCACACTTAATTACTTTCTTTTCCATGAATATTAATAATAATTCATGTGCACTTGATTCTCACACTTAATCAATTTCTTTTGCATGAATATTAATAATAATTCATGTGTACTTGGTATTTTGGCCTTCATGTAATATATCCCTCCTCCACATTGACTATGGATTGTGGCATAGGTTATTCCATGGTGTCAAGGTGTATGAGACACTTATATGACATTTTACGACACTTGGGGCGAGGTACCTAGGTGTGAAAATTGCATGTGTAATAGAATGCCCCCTAAAGTGTGAGGTCAGAAGAGAGAATGATGGATGAAACACTTTACAAATATTTAAAGCAAGGGTGTGGACTCGGATAACCTGGTAGAAGCTGCAAACAACCATCAAACAAATGTTATGACATGTTTCAAACCCAAGGCAGGGATACCTATGCTTGAGTGATAAAAGACTTTCAAGGTATGGACACCATAAAATACACCGTGGATCCATAATTATATTGACAAAAAGGTATAGCCACTGAAGATACACTATGGATCTATACTCCCATTACCTGAACTGATCGTAGCCATGAAGAATACATAGTGTATCTACGAGATGACAAGACATAGCCATGACCAATACAAAGTGGATCTATGTGACAGTGTATGTGTCAATGTTCAATAGAAACTCCGTCGCAACCTGGGAAAAGTACATATCAGAGTGATCACTCAACCTAGGGTCTTCTTACTAATCTCGATGTAGTACAAATCTAACCATGTGAATAGATTTCCTAATGTCGAACATGGCAGAAACCACTTGATTACCGGTCAATGATGTAAACCGTTAACAAGCATGAGGGAGGTCACCATTGATGTCAATGATTCCCAAGGTACTCTAGTACATTCCAATGAATGTGAATGGATGAGCTAAATTCGAACATCCGTGGAATCATCTGATCAGAGGTCAATGATGTAAACCCACTATCAAACTTGAGGAGGCCTGCCATTGAGGCATGCAGGTCCCAAAGTACTAATTGGTTTCTAAGTCTAGTTCCTGGATAATGTGTTGAAGTCGATAGGAATAGACTCGTCAAAGGAGGGCCTTGATGTATCCCCCATCAATGACACGAAATAGACACAGAGATGTAATTGGTAGATCAAATGAACATGGACTGACACGGGTATTGAAACAAGTTATTTGTGATGGCTGACTCTTGAGGCAGATACTTCCCTTGAACACTAAGGCACAACAACAGAAACATGACATGGAACAAAACACAATGATGCAGTGGATACTGTGACTTTCATCGGGTTACCCAAAGGAGTAAGAAAAACTCAGAGGATTGGTTCAGTGCAGAGGTTCAACGGATTAATATGTGCACAAAAACAAAGTGCCAGGTTCAAGGGAGACTCTAAGAGTTACTGGTAACGTTCTCAAAAATTGCTTGGCTTGCTTCCTTCAAATTTTCCCCCATCCAGATAGATGAGTACCTCTTTTTAATTTAACGAGATCAAGGAGGGTAACACATGCTTGATATAAATCACCTTCGGTAAGTTCCTCTTCCTTTGTTTAACGAACTGGAAGAAGTAAGAGTCTGGTCCCATATGGGCCCTTCAATGTATGATTGTTTAAGGAGTCCAGAGAAGGTAAACTCGATGGTTTTTCATATTTAGAGAGTCTGAAAACAACTTAAAGGTGACTCCAATGTTGTCCTTTTTCATAATGTTAGTCTCGCGAGGCCGAAAAAGAGATAAATTATCACTCGAAAAATGCCCTTTAAAACCTTTTAACGAGTGGGAAAGGAAGCAAGATCACTCGACAATCTTTCCATGTTTAGAGAGTATGAAAAGAGCTTAAAGATGACTCCAGGGGGTTCCTTTTTTGTGTATCCATACAGGTCCGAAAAAGAGATAAAAGTTTACCTGGATGCATTCTCATGTATTTACGAGCATGAGAAAGAACAAATACTAAGCTCGGTATGCCCCCAGCTTGAAAGCTAGTGGCTTAACTCTAGAATGATCATCAAAGGTTGGAGACATGACCTCCAAGCTTCAATTCATTCACCGACTTTGAGGTTGTCACCAATTTCTCTACTAGATGAGAAAAATGAGAAGGGTGGATGAAAATAAGGTTCAAGAGAGGTGACTATTTCATTTTTTAACGATCTTGACATACGAAAAGAACTATGCTCAGGGTTTCGGGTTCGATCCCCAGATTGTTGTTTCATTTTTTAATGAGATTGCTACAGAGAGGAAAACCATGCTCATGGCCTCTATTTCATTTTTTAACGAGCTTTCTACAGATAAAAGAAACTATTCTCATGACCTCTGTTTCATTTTTTAATGAGCTTGCCACAGAGAAGAGAAACTATGTTCGTGGACTCTGCTTGATCATGGCTTCCAAGAAAATAATGCTCTGGAAGGATACCATGTCAAGGGACAAAACTCGGTCATGGATTCCAAGAGATCTTCGCTCGATGGAACATAAGCACTCTGGAAGGAACACATGTTGAGGGCTATGACAGGGGTAAGGATATCAGGCTCCAATAGCCCTACCGAAGAAATCACCATGTCAACTACCGGATCTAAATCATTGGAAGTTGAAGTCATTGGAGACAACTCCACATAATTAACATGTGGTAGGGGCAATACTGTCTACATATAAGAACTAGGGAGGTAATCCAGTCAGGATTGATGAATGAAAGTTGATCAATAGTCGCAATTCTTCCATCATGAGGGAAAGATATCATGTAGAAAAGAGTGGATACAATTGCTTTCATGGCATAGACATAATCCTGCCCAAGGAGTAAAGAGAAATCCAAGGGGTCTCAGACTACCATGACATCAATAAAGATAGTTTTCCCTCCCAAAGTTACTAGAAACTGAGGAAGGGTCCCTAAAGGTTGACTAGTTCTTCTGTTAAAAGCTAACAGATTCTGTGTAACCAGCGTAAGCTGAGGACAACCCAAAGTGTGCCAAGCAACATAGGACAAAATAATAACGAATGCACCTTTATCTATCAGCATTTGAGGAACGTCCCGACCACAAACCTGTACTATAATCTGGAAAGGAATGTGAGAGGGAAGACGAGGTCCAGTTAGTGCACCCCAATAAAAAATGATGGCCTCATTACTTGGAGAGGTTTTTGAAGGAGGAGGAGGAATGCCCCCCAGCATGGTAGATTCTGTATCAATGAGAAAAACATGGGAAATATTGGGTTTACTCTCTAGAGGGAGAGTAGGATCGACCAATGGTGGACTTGGATCGACCAATGGTGGACTTGGATCAACCACTTTGGTACTCTTTAGAGGAAGAGTGGGATTGACTGATGATGTAACCAGAGAAACCACTTTGGCACTCTTCGGATGAAGGGTGAGACTGATCAAGGAAGGGACTGGATCGAGCACTTTGGCACTCCTCAATGGAAGAGTGGGATCGATCGATGGCAGAATCGGATTGACCACTTTGGTGTCACCCTCTAATGAGAGAGTGGGATTGACCAAGGATGAAAATGGATCGACCACTTGGGTTACACTCTTTTGATGAAGAGTGGGGTTGATCGATGACAAAACTTGATCAACTACTTGGGTTTGTGGTTCAATCGAAGAGGAAACTAGATTGACCATCTGATCAACTGGACTGACCGGGGATGGAACCAGATTGACCAGTCCATCAACTAATGATGGGTCGGGGGAAATCTTATGATAACCTTTTGGAAGTTGAATTTTTTCCAAAAGACAAGAAGCCTTGTCCATACGAGGACAAAGGTGAGAGTAATGATCACCTTTACATAACATGCAAGGGAACTTGACAATTTTCTTCTTCTTACCAACCTCAATGTCACTAGTTTAAAGGGAATCACTAGCATACCCAGCAGGGGCTGATGATGTGGAAGACCACATTTCTAAGACCTTGATAAGAATGAGGAAATCCCTCAAAAAGTGGTCACCCTTACAAAGGCTGCAAGGGAATTTGGGTTTCAGATTCTTCATTTTAATATTGTTGACCTCATCAACACTCCCAGTACTATAAACAGTAACGCATTTCTTAGATCCAACATCTGATGTTGTTGGGGCCTTGGTCCTTTCGGGCTCTTCTGCTTCTTCTTCTCTTTCTATTTCTTCTTCTTTTGATCAACCTGGCTACTTTCTTTAGAGCTTTCACTAGGTGAGTAAGGAGAAAGGGAAGGAGACTTAATGGGTGAAGAAGGCAAAAAGTCGACATGAGGTTGATGTGTGGGTGGTGTACTGACATCTAAAGTATTAGGTGTAGTTGAAACATTGGGAGGATTCGAGATCACCGGAGTGGGGAACAACCAAACTGGTAATCCGATGGTGAGTCCTGGAAGACTCAGTGTGGAAATATATGGAGGACCAAAATTTCCAAAAGAAGGAAAGGTGTAAGGTTCCTCGGGACAAGGGATTCCTCCATTGGTACTCTCAGGATTTGATGCCATTAACACTAACTCGACCTAAGGTCTACTAAGTAACACAACCAACACACGCTATGAATCTACAAAGAAAACAATCAAACAAAACCTTCCTAGAATGAAACCACTAGTTGGTGATGAAATCCAACATTGTGAGATCAAAATAGGAAGAGGCGAGGATAGAGTGGGTGGATCAGTTACATTGGCGACCTACTTAACAGACTTACTCCTTGGTGCAAGATTCCACGCAGTGATTGTGGATTTACCCTCCAAGGATCCTGAGTGATTTTGACCAACATCTGTTCCAGGTACAGTGAGACTTCCCTTCACCGTCACCTTGTGTAGGACCCTAAATATTGTGGCTACTAAGGTCACCAACTCATAGTCAGCCCCTGGGCGGGTACAGTCGATAGACTAGTTCGAACGTAAGGGCAGGGTATCTAGCCTGAAATCAACTTGAAAGGATTCCACTCAACATTGTGGGTATACCTTCAAGCGACCCCCATAATATTATCCGACCACTACAATCAATCAAACCACGGAGGGATAATCTCTATAGATTTCCCAAGTGCGACCTCGTGCATAACCCTTGTGTGAGAGGGGGATACCATAAAGCCTATATGACAATTGGATTTTACTCTCCCTACCACAAGATACTAAGTTTGTTTGATAGCTTTGGAAAGTTGTCCTTTCAACCTATTCCAAAGCCCTACACCTTAAACTAATGTAGGTTTGCTAACAAATATGTAAAAAGTCTAATATATTTTAGTTAAGGATTGATTTTAGTGGTTTTTATTTACTCAGAGGTGTATGAGAATGAAGATTGATGATATTATGACTCAGTTCCCAAAACATGCATAAGAAATGCTAAGCAACCTTTTCTTTCAATGAATGTCTAATTAAGGGAAGGAGAAGGATTTTCCTTTCACTGTCAAACACCAAGATGAAATGGCCTCATGCAATAGTCCTCAATAAGGAATCCAAGTGAAATGCTAAAATGGTTATATGTGACTGATAACCAGTAGATGTAAAGCTTCCTATGCTAATCAGACTTCAAGAGTTGTGAGATTTAAGAAATATGGAAGCAAACTTCACATAAACCAAAAGACACCCTTGTTGTGATCAAACAACAAAAAAAAAGACAAAAACTCAAAAGGAAGGAGAAAGATCTTGGACAAGATGACTCAAATATGAGAAAGAAAAGTAGAAAAGACTTTCGAAACCCCTTACAAAGTTTTCACTCATTCAGACAAACGAGAAGAAAATGACAAATTGCCTCCAAATAGTGAAGGAAAAATTGCAAAGTAAGGACAAATGTCAAAAAATCCAAAAAAAAGAGGATGAATCCTTAGAAAATAGGGTATTGAAGGCCAATACCAAGATGGACTGAAAGTATGAGACCCTGAGCAAATGTAAAAAGCATAAACTAAACCCAAAAAATTGAAAAACTAGAGGATTTTTCACAAAAAAGGGGGAGTGCTCTGGTGTAAGGGGCACCGGAGCATTATAACGCTCTATCTAAGACCAGTAGGGAGCGTTGGTGCTCTGATAACAAGGGTAGGGAGCGCTCTGCTTCAAAAGCTCAGAAAAGTTCCCAGAAACTCAAAAATTCAAGAAAATTCAGCCAATCAGGGTGATCATGATGACACAAAAAGGAAATCAAACCATTCTAAGAATAAAAAATTCAATGGAGAATATAAAATGAGTGGGAAAAGGGCCAAGACAAGATCTGGGAAAGGAAACACAAATCATATTTCCTCCCCAGTGGAGTCACCAATTTCTGTTGTAGGATAATATCCTCGCGGACAGGTAGATTTCCTCTTGAGAGCTAGACCCTTAACTCTAAGACAGAAGGTTCTTAACATGGACACTGACTTCCTTTTAGATCTAATCAAGCTGATGAACAAAATATAAGGAGGAAGGAATGTACCTTATGAACGTCGTTTTTCCCTGCAAGGTCTAGGATGAGCTTCGATCTTGAGCTTCTTGGTAGGTCCTGTAAGACAATCAAAAGTATAAAAGACTTCCTACTCTACTGAGATTAGCTAAAACATAGATCCATCTACTGCAGACAAACGTATATGAAACAAGTACAAGTTTGAAAGAAACAGGCCAAGCATTGATTGTATTAATGAGAACAAAGTGTTACTTACAACCATGGATGTGAGTGCAACAACTTCATCAAGTTCTCCTCTTCCAAACCCTTGCTTAAACAATCCACACATGGAATGTTGATGTTCCAAATGACATATTCCTCATAATATCATAAGTTAGATGCTCTAAACTCCTCTATCTCCCCCTCCTCCATGGAAATCCCTCATTATATAGGATTTGGAGGCTTAACCACCATAGAGAGGATCTCTCATCAGATCCACTAAGAAACGAATCTCTAAGATATTTAGGGAGAAAATATCTCTTAAAGATTTTGGGGAGGAAATATCTCTCAAGGATTTTAAGGAGGAAATATTTCAACCATCCATGAGATCCTCCACCT
>JASDQU010295740.1:2797-14158 GCA_032191745.1 Picea mariana | reverse complement strand
TCTTTGTGTGATCTTAGAAAACAAAAAAACAAAGAGGAAAGTGATTTCTAATTTGTGTATGTTTTTGTTCTTTGTGTGATCTTAGAAAACAAAAAAATAAAGAGGAAAGTGATTTCTAATTTGTGTATGTTTTTTTCCCTACATCTTGAGCAATCCTGACAAATCATAGACAAAAAAGATAAGTTACATTTTTCAAGTAGACTAATCAAAATCTAACCCAAGCATATAAAGCTTTGACTTTTTTTATAAATTTACTTGTTTTTGTGTGTGGTGATGTTTAAGGTTGTTTCCAAGAAGAAACAAGTGTTTTAGGGTAAGCATGCACTTCAAGAAAGATGCATTTTGGGAAAAAAAAGAAAATCAAAAGTATCATTCTTCCTTTCCAACATTTGTCTATGTTTTATAATAGTTAATTTGGTTGAAAGTTACTTTATTGAAATAGAGGCTTCGAGTTTAAGTTTTTATCTTTGTAAGATATTTTTTGAAAAAATGCATGCCACTTAAACGATAACATTTCTTTATTCTAAAGTGCATTTCACTTAAATTATAAAAGTGGATCACCATAAATTAATCTTATTGTATTTTTTTGTTGACTTGTTTTTTTATGCAACTTTAAATTTTAAATAAACATTATTGTAAAAGTGATTCTTACTTATTTTATAAAAGTGGGTCACTTCAGTTGTAAAGTAACTTATTTTTAAAAGTAAGCTTATAGGACAATTTAGAGGAGGGGAATTGTTTTTTAGTATAACAACTTGTGAACTTCATCATGCACCCATCAACACATGTGCTAACCTCCACCTAACACTTGACACCTTGGTTACCATTTTGACTTTTTATGGGTGTCTGAAAGAATTTGGTGGACACAAAAGTGGCAATGGGGTGAGAACGAATGCGCTCATGCAGGAACATGTGTGTGTTCTTAGGAATGCATACACAGTCTTAATGTGATAGGATCGACAAGTCCCATATCATAATGAAGGACACCAACTAAGACTCTTGACAGGAACAAACACAAATTTCCAAGAACGCATGCATATTCTCAAGAACATTACCACATTCCTAGGAATGTGTGTGCATTCCTCTTATCTTTTTAAAAGGGGTTGCAGTCACTCAGCTTCACCAATAGATTGACCATGCCTCACGTTTTGAAGGGAGATTGATTGAATTGAATCCCTCACATTTTTTATGTGGTCTCCACACTCCATTGACATTGTCTTTAGTTGATTCCAGGTATGTATTTGGATGCAATTTCATTTTTTAAAATTTCCTAATATGTTTAAATCTTCAAAAAATGAACCTAAATTATGCATTTCATTACTAAATTACAACAAAAATAATTACCATGGAGCTTGTAGAAAACTAAAACTCCACACAACCATTGGAAGGCACACCAAACCCCAAGTCACAACCAATAAATGTAAACATGGAAATTGATGAAGGGTTGAGGTCTCTTAGAATTCTTTTTCAATACTTATGGAGTACTCGAGAGCCCTCACGATTGTCATTATCTAGTTCCATGGTGTTGGTGCAAGCCTATTTTTGAGAGAAAATCCAAGTTTGGAGCGCGTGCCATATATGGAGGAAAAGAAACATGCGGAAGATAGAGGAAAAACAACATGTCGAAGACTAAGGAAAAGCAGCGTGGTACACATGTAGAAAAACCTATCCATGTTAGGGTTAGGGTTTTTGATATGAATGTTATGGCTATGAGCTAATAGATTAGTATAAATAAAGGCCTAGGAGGTATAGAATAGGTTGGTAAAGGAGAGAGTGGTTTTTTTCTGAATAAGCTAGCGAGTGGGTTTTTTAGGTTTAGGTCACATGATGTGGAGCCTAGCATGGTCTAGTCTACCTCATTGATGGAACTTATCATAGTTTTTGGTTGTAATCATGGAGAATGTAATGCACACAACACTGATATTGAAGAATGATGAATACAAGAGTATAAGATAAATCTTTGTGGACATAACCCCGAGGGGGTGAACCATGGTAACCCTACTGTGTTAATGTGTGTGAATGGTTATTTTATTGTTTATGTTAGTTATCAGTTAAAGAATGGATGTTTAACTTAGATTATGACAACAAGCATGAATAGTTTCCTTGATGAATGAATACTAGATCTAGATGAATGAATAACAAATATGATGCATAAGGAACATATCACATTCCCAATCTCTTCCTTGACTACATACATATGATTATTTCTGTCCCCCATGATCTATGTCGGGTGAGACTACATTGTTCACTCTGTGCACAGTATTTCCTTCAAGTTTCCCAGGAGGGTCGATAGTTGAGGGTTTTGTTGGAAACCTTTGAGATGAGAACTTGGTTCAGCCCAAGCATCGAAAAAATGGTTCCATTTACAGGACATCCACAGGATAGATTGGAAGGGATCTGTTGAAGAACAACATGGAGAATGAAAAAGTAGAAGGGAATGAACAAGCCATGGAATCCAACGAAGGTAGAGATTGAAATATGGTCAAGGAAAAAGGAACTTGATTTTTCATAGAAGGAAAAAGGAAACCCTAAATACACACTGCGCAAATATCTCAAAAAATATGTGTTTAGAGAATTTCATGAAGTATTTTTCTATGAATTTCTGCATCTGTTATAGGATTGGTTATTGAGATTGAAGGAAAACCATCCTACGAATCAGATTAGAAAACTAGAGTGGCATCCTGTGGAGATCGCGAAGTTGCAACAAGTCAATATTAAATTTACACGCGAAGTAGATTTTTGGTTAGATAGCATTATTGTAGGGTTTATCACTAAATTTGCAGTTGATACTGCAAATTCATACACTATTGTCGAGTAGGATTTTCTGAAGGGACCCAGATATAGGTACATAAGATCACTATATACTTCCATAAATATTTTATTATATGAGAAAGGCGTGATTACCATAGAATCAAACAACTAAAATTCTTTGAACGCATGGGGGAAGGGGGAAAGCACTGAAATGAGTTTGAGATATGGACATGGATCTAGATAAGGGGAAGAATAAGGAGGCCATGGAACCGATCACGATGGACAAAGAAAATAATGAAAAAATATGAAATGACATGCAACGGTAGACCTTACAAGTTTAATATAAATAAAAAAAAGAGGGCCATAGCCGACATAGAGGGCTTGGCAAGCGATGAAGAAAAGGTAGAGGATCTCCAGGATATGGAGCAGATTGAGAAAATCTTGGGTGCAACATATGAAAAAGAAACAAGAGGTCCAGGGTCAGGAACAAAAGGTGGAACTCCAGTCCATATCATAGTTAGTGTGGAACCTACAATCCCATGTGCGACTAATACACCTGAAGGAACAAAAGATTTTAGAGAACCCATTTTTAATAGAAGAGGTGTAGCAGGTCAGGGGTCTAATAGAGGAAAATCAACTTGGGGTACAAGTACAGGAAGTAACATTCAACTATCTACATCATGTAGAGGAAGTAGTTCAACATGTTTCAATATGGTGGGAGTAGATCCCACTATCATATTACCAGAGTTTCATGGCGAGGCGTCAGAGGACCCTGAGAAGCATCTATTCATCTGTGAAAATATCTGGGAGACAAAGCAAGTCACAAATGAGGATACAAATTTGTGAAATTGGATATAACATTCAGAGACCATGCACTAGGCTAGTACATGAGCCTTGATGTAAAAAATCAAGAAGGATCACTAAAGAATGTCGTGGAGGTGAAAAAGTTTTTGGTAAATGAATTTCAAAATCCAAGTTCACAAGACTAGTACATGAATGAAATGATTGAGATCAAGAAGAAAGAAGGTGAATTTGTCTAGGATATTGATTAAATGTTTAAACATCTAAAACATAAGTTGAAGTACTCTATTACTGACATGCAACATAGGCAGTTATTTGTGAACTCACTATTACCAGACTCGAAGTATCTTTTGATACAATAAAAGTTCCAAACTTAGGAAGAGGCTTTGAAAGCATCCTTGCAGTTGGAAGAAAATCAATATCAACAAGAAAATCTAACAATAGAAGAGATGAAAGACGATCTGAAGAATCTGACATTTCAGTTGAACTAGAATAAGGGGAAGGAGAGGAGAGAAGTTGTACGATGCATGTTATGCAAGACATAAGGACACCATAAGAATTAATGTCCAACCTTTGCGCAACACTTGGCTGTAGGAGTTCCAAACCTCTTGACTATATAAGGATCATGGTGTGAAATTTATAAGACACATGGGCATGATCCATATCATTGTCCAATGATGTAGAAGTATAAGACTGTGCCAAAAAATTCTTACTACAATTTTTGTAAATCAATGGGTCACAATGACAAGGACTGAAGAACGCTATAATTGATGAGAGAGAGAACTTTTGAAACCTACAGGGTGCAAGAAAATATGATGATAGGGAAATCTACACCACAGTTCAATAATGTGCAACCACAATTCAATCTCATGTAGCCATAGTACAACAATGCACAACCATAGTATAATAATGCACAATATAACCAGATACCCTAATATAATGCACCACATGGAGATAAAGGTGTATTTATAGGTGCAGGACGGGGCCGAGGAGGTTTTGGATGAGGAAGAGGGCCAATAGTCTGCCATAATTGTCAAAAACCATGAAACTATGCAAGAGAATATCCACTTCCACCTACGAAATGTATGTATTATCATGCAACAAACCATGAGATAGAATACTGTACAGTGGAAAAAAGGAAAAAAGGAAAAAAGGAACTAGAAAAATTAGAATGTACAGTGGATTTATGAACAATCCATGGTTGATGGGAAGAACATATAATATTTACTTGAGGTAGATCCAAGACAGGAGCCAATGCAACAAAATAGGATCCAACGCAACACTAGTGGGTCAAGAAGAACACTAAGCCACCGAAGAATTTTGATGCATAGAAATAAAAAGAGACGTTTAAGGAAGCAAGACAAGAGATCCTCAAGGAGAATAGTGAGTCTACATCAACTGCACAAAAAAATCATGATCCACCAATGTACGAGATGCCACCTTCAATGGATCACACCAGCAAAGGACAACCTTCAGATCAAGTAAGTAACCTAAAGAAATTTCTACAATCCTGTGTAAAATTAATGAATGATCCATCATCCATCAAGGTATTACAAAACTTTCTAGAGAGATGCAACACAAAAGTAGAAGGGAAGTTATAACATAATATAATTAATCATCTCCATACGAGAAGAAGAGCAAGTAGGGAATTCAGGTTAAGTGTCAACATTGGGGATTTCAATATAGGGGATGTCATACTTGATTTAGGCTCTGAAGTGAATGTATTACCTAAGAACACATGGAATTTTATGGGGGAACCCAGATTAGGGTATTCACCTATCCAGTTGAAATTGTAAAATTAGCATAGAGTGTTACCAATTGGAATAATTAAAGGTGTGACATTAGACTTGGTTGGAGTGCGCACTGTGGCATATTTCGAAGTTATAGAAATAGTATATGGCACAACACCCTACCCAAAATTGCTAGGATTAGACTGGGAATTTGATTTCCAGGCTGTGATCAACTTGAAGACATGAAAAATGACCTTTGAATCAGACAAGTACAAATTTATTGCACCATTTGACCCCTCAAAAGGAGAAAGGTTTATAGAGGCTACATGTTTGGACTTTGAAGAAATAAATCAACTATATAGAAATATCGTGCGAGAAGAAGATTATGTGAACCCAGCTGCAGATGGGGTACCCAAATGGAGAAGAATTACATCGTGTGCCTCAGACTCATATATAGGTCTAGAAAACTAGCAACATAGTCTACATGAAGTATCCACAAGGAGGTGTGCAATAATAGATTGTGCAGTAAGGTGGGTCAATACAAAGGCAAGGGAACCTCCCACATTTCATGGTTTCAATGACCTATAATAATTTTTGACAAATTATGAAGAAGAAGTCTTGGAAAATCAGAGGTTGTTAGCCCTGGATATTTCACTAAAGGCAACACCTGCAAGATGGTGGGGTGCACACATGGAAATGATTCAAGACTGGTATCAGTGTAAACAATTACTGCACATTAGATTTTGTGCAGAACAGGGGAATAATACATTGCACAAATATAATGGGAAAGGAAGACGAACTAAACAGATAGAGAAATGCATAACACAATGGAGGCTGACACCACCAGAATGATGGCCTCATTACTTTATTCATACATTGGAAGGGATACTAGGGAACTAGTACATAGAACAGGAACTACGCAGAGGCATTACAGAATGGACAATGCTACAACAAAATTTTGTGATAACTTTCTCATTTGAGCATGAGAACCCTACAATCGACTCATCCCTGAAGCTGATACAGGGGATGATATTTTTTGAGGAACCTGAGGTGGAAATTATAACAAAAATATCAACAACATAATAGACAGATAGTCAAGGACTTACTCTCATGTTATCATGTCATAAAGGAAACACTAGAAGAAGAAGATCCGCGCAACATCTAGATAATAGAGATTGAAGGAGAAAGAGAGGTAGAAGGTCCATCATTGGAATCAGAGGAATTTGTTGCACCAATTAAGGTCAATAAAGTCAACATTGGGATATAAGAAAACCCTAAAATGGAAAGCATTGGAGACTACTAGGATGAGTAGACACTAGAAAGGATAACAAAATTACTGCACGAATATAGTGACCTGTTTCCAACAACCTTTACATAGATCAAAGGAATAGAATGTGAGATGGGAGAGATGAAGATGCCCTTAAAAACATATGCTAGATCTGTTAGACAAAGACCTTACAGGATGAATCCAATGTATAAGCAAAAAGTAAAAGAAAAACTTGATAGAATGCTAGAAGTTGGTATCATAGAGCCAGTGGAAGATTACAAATGGATCAGTCCCATGGTGGTCCAAGAAAAGAAACAAGGGGGAATAAGAATTTCTGTAGATCTAAAGAAATTGAATGATGCTTTCTTACATGATCCTTTCCCTACCCCTTTTACAAATGAGGTTTTAGAGAATGTGGAGGGCTAGGAAGCATATTCCTTCACATATGGGTTCTCCAGTTATCATCATATTAAAATAGCTCCATAGGTTAGGCATAAGACTGCATTTTCTATAGAATGGGGATCCTATTAGTATACAGTTATTCCCTTTGGACTGAAGAATGCACCAGCTATCTTTTCAAGGGTGGTAGTAGTTGATTTTAAATATTTCATACATAAGTTCTTAGAAGTATATTTGGATGTCTGGATTGTTTTTATTCTTTTGAAAGATCATGTAGAAGTATTAAGACTAATTTTGGACATTTGTAGACAATTTCATATTTCATTAAACATCAAGAAATGTACTTTTAGCGCACCTTTTTGGATAATGTTAGGACATGTGGTATGTAGACATGGTTTACTGGTTGACCCTGCTAAGATTGTTGTAATTGTGAACTTACCACCACCAAAGTCAGTGTGTCGGTTAAGAGCCACACTTGGACATACAGGGTACTACAGGAATTTTATCAAGGAGTATGCGTAGATTATTTCACTGATGGAAAAACTATTGAAGAAGGACACTAAATTTCAGTGGAGCAAGGATTGCAGTAGGGATTTGATACTTTGAAGGAGAAGATGGTGACAAAACCTATTTTAGTGTTTCCATATTGGGAAAAAACATTTCATGTGCATGTAGATGCATCAACAATAACACTTGGAGCAATTTTGGCATATCCAAGAGCAGGTGACTTAGATCATCCTATAGCCTTTGCGAGAAGGAAGTTATCAGACTTAGAGAAGAATTACAACACAACAAAAAGAGAAGGCTTATCCACGGTGTATACATTGCAAAAATTCAGAAACTACTTATTGGGAAAGCAATTTAAAATGTTCTTAGATCATTCTTCCCTCAAATATCTAGTCAACAAACCAATGTTGGGGGGGAGGATCTCTAGATGGATATTATTGTTTCAGGAGTTTGATTTTGAGGTAATAGTTAAACCAGGGAAACTGAATGTAGGACCAGATCACTTATCAAGGATAACCATTGGAGAAGAACCTACTAACTTAGAAGACAACTTCCCTAATGCTCAGTTATTTTCATTACATATAGTTGATGAGTACTTTGCTGATATCATTGAATTCTTGAGCACAAGAGTTGTGCCAAAGGAGTTTAGTACCGCACAGAAGAAAATCCTAGTAGTTAGAGCTATAGACTATCAATTGATGGAGCATGAACGACCCATTGTTCTAGAAGAAGCTCATGAAGGTATAACTGGAGGACACTATATAGGAAAGGATACCACGCGGAAGGTATTGCATGCATGTTTATGGTGGCTAATAGTTCATAAAGATGCAAAAGGATATTTTTAGAACTATGATGTCTGTCAGAGAGTTGGCAAACCCAATAGGAGGGATGAGATGCCCCTAAGACCCTAAGTAACTCTTCAAGTATTTGAAAAGTAGGAAATATATTTTGTTGGGACTATTAATACACCATCAAGAAGGTCAGGAGTGAGATACATCATTATTGTGGCAGAGTACTTAACCAGATGGGAAGAAGTAACACCAGTCAAGGATTGATGTGCAAAGACAACAACACACTTCTTATTTGAGTAGGTGATTAAAATATTCAGATGTCCCGGGATTTTGATGAGTGACCAAGGCACACATTTTATTAATAGTACCATCCATGCTATGATTGAGTAATTATAAATTTATCACCAGAAGAGTACACCATACCATCCTCAAGAAAATGGGATAGTAGAAGATTTCAACATGACTTTGGAGAATTCATTGACAAAGATTTGTAATGTTAACATATATGATTGGGATTTAAAAATACCAACAGTATTATGGGAATACAGGACTACATGCAAGAAGTTGACATGACATATACCATTTAGATTGTTGTATGGAAAATAAGCAGTGGCGCCATTATAATTTTTGGTACCTAGTTTGCGCGTTACATTAATCACAAATATTATAGAAAGAGGTGCAGTACAAGAAAGGTTAGGTAAACTTATGGAAATTGAAGAAGACATAAATCTGGCATGATTCCATTCAGAGGTGTAGAAAGAAAGGGACAAATCTTGGCATGACAGACACATAAAGAAGAAGAGCCTTAAGGAGGGAGATCTAGTTCTCCTCTATGACAACACATATTTTCAACATCTAGGTAAGTTCATAATGCATTGGATAAGGCCCTATGAAGTGAAATATGTCATAGATGGAGAATATGTGCAGCTAAAGGACTTGACAGGTTCTAGTGGGGAAAATCCCCCTATTACTATATTGGGTCGAGGTACAGGCAGAGCACTAACTTCCCTTAAAAGACAGTCCTATTCCTAAGCTACCGAAAAAATATCTAACCTTAAATGAAAAGAGGGAGGAAAGTAGGTTTACCTTTGGTCCTAACATCTGGTGTAGATCTCTTTCGCCTTGGTAGTTTCCTTTATTGTTGGTCTCCTCCCAAAGCTGACTTGCAACAACTTAGGCAAACAATGCTACAAGATAAAAAATATCTACTTATTATTGTTAATGTTCAAATATAAACATAGATTCATTAATTAATCAAGCATAAAGACATAATGTATTGGGAGAGGAAAATAACTCTTTCATTCAATATGAAGATAAAAAATATTACAACCTTCTTATCGGAAAACGCTCTACGAACCAGGTTTGGGATCCTCTTATTGCTACTCCAAGTGCATCAGTCCCATACTTTCCTCTCACAATCAACTGATCTCTTGGGAAAAGGGAAAGGGTATAAAAATAAAGGAATGGAGGGGGAATGCTGAGGCCAATTCTCAGAAAGGGCTGAAAAACTTGGGCTAGAAGGGGAAGGGATTTTGGCAAAGTTTCTTTGTTCTCTTTCATGTTGTTGTAAATGGGACCCCAATACCTCTTTTTATATGAGAAAAAGATGGTTGTTCAGTTTGGGGATGGGCTACAATGGGTAAAATGGTTGGGAAACCCTCGATAGCTTGTAAACTCCGCTGAATTCCTTGTAATTATATATTTTTTTCAACTTTTGGAGGTAAACGTGGGTTGTCTAGCATGCAGCTCGCATATGTATGTGAGTTGTCTAGTATGCAACTAGTGTGTGTATGTCGGTTGTAGTTCAGCAGGGTGCGTACATATTCCAAAAAGTTTTTTTTTAAGAAGGATCCTCAACAGTAAATTGGAAAATTTTGTAAGTGGAAAGGCCAATGCCATGTATGCATAGGTAGGTCATTTTTGGACTATAACAATTGAAATTGTATAAGGACAACCGACCTACTAACTCTCAATGGTTGCAACACAGTAAACAAGAATTGTGTATAGTGTACTATAGTAGAAGTTAGGAAAGATAAATTAAAAAAAAAAACATAAAAAGTAGAAAAAGAAGAAAAATACAAAAAGAGGAGGAAGTTGTTATAATGGAAAAAAACTGGAAAAAGTAGCACGCAAAAGACAACGAAACGAGCGCAATGAGAAGTAGATTTACTACATGTAGGATATAACTGAGAGGAAGCACAAATAATGCACCAAGGAAGAATCACAAAAAAATTATGCAATGCACCAAAAAGTTGTAGTGCACTAGAAAAAGGGCCAACGGTTGGAAAAGAAAAAAACGGTCATTGGAAAAAGAAGGAACGAACTGAGCATTTATGAAATTTAAGGAAGCATGTCGAAGAATATTCACAACATTTATGATAGTAAAGGAATCAGGCGAAACAAGTTATATATGAAATCTATGAAAGTAAAGAATATTTATGAAATTTATGACACCCCTTATATAACTGAAAAGCAGGCCAAACAACCCTTATTATGAATTTGAGCATATGCAGAGCTAAGGAGCATGGAGACGAGTGATGAAAAGGTGATTCTGAAGACATTCACATGTGTATTTAATCAGAAGAAGGAATATTTATGCAGGATGGCATCGCCAAATATTGGTGCACCAAGCCAAGCGATAAGAAAAACCTGAAGCAACACCTTATCGCTGCAGGAACCCGTGGGGGAAGAAAATGTGCATACAGAACTTGAGGGAATCATTGATGTTGACACTATTACTTCACCATAGGACGAACTAGTAAGTGCTACACTTTTGGATGAGGAGGGGCAGGCTCCTGAGACAGTTAAGTGTTGTACAACTGAGAGGGGGGGGTGAATCAGTTGTTACTGGGCTTAAACAATTATGCTTATTTTAAACTCTTTACACAGCATTTAATGATAGTCACAATAATGTAGGGAAGTAAGAAATAGAACATTCAACATCAGTCACACATATGAGATACACAGAGACAGATATTTCCTGAGGAAACCCATACAAGGTAAAAACCTCTTCTTCTTTATATGATAAGTAATCTTTACATTATTTACATTATCATACATATGAGCACCAACTCATAATGAGGTTACAACCTCTGTTTTGCAAGCTACTACTTGC